>JADBJO010004921.1:48107-63107 GCA_016801955.1 Conus betulinus
TTTGATCTGATTGAATTATTCGTGTCGAGTTATACTGATGATATTATTTTACTTTCTGTAAATGTAGTTGGACCACAGAGACAGTTAAGCACCGTGCGTGCGTGCGTGCATGTGTGTGTGTGTGTGTGCGTGTGCGTGCGTGTTTGTGTGTGTGTGTGTGTGTGTGTGTGTGTGTGTGTGTGTGTGTGTGTGTGTGCGTGTGCGTGCGTGCGTGTGTGTGTGTGTGTGTGTGTGTGTGTGTGTGTGTGTGTGTGTGTGTGTGTGTGTGTGTGTGTGCGTGCGTGCGTGCGTGTGCACGCGCGCGTGTGTGTGTCTGTGAATGCATGTTCCATGATTCAACATGAAATACTTTTTACGAGACTAATAATAAACTATTAAAACAAACAACTAACATTGATTTGAGTTTAGCGTTGTCGCAGAGTCTCTATGTCTGTCAAGTCGTTTCCTACCCTTTTCTCTTATAATATATTTTCACCGCGTCCTGACTTCTTTTTACTACCCTTCACTCAGCAACATTTATCACTGCGTAAAGGTCACGCAAAGCCTTTAATGTGAATGCCCAGCCTTTAAACAAAAGACAACAGCTACAAAGACTGGTCATTAAAACTGTCGACAGCGGTCTAAAACACAGCATACCGGGCATCTTCCCCGGTTTTTGCTCGGAAAGGAGACCTCCCCAATGTGTCAATTATTTTCAGCTCGGGTCAGCGAAGCGACAGCTCCCCGTTTTTGGAGTCGCCGTTTTTCCTGTCCTCCGGGCAACAGGCTGGATGATTTATTGAGTTAATTGGAGCTCGCGCCGAAGTAGTTTTGCGGCAATCCGGTTGGCTGCTTAACGTAATGAGGACGAGGGGTGACGACTGTCGTCGCCTCATCAGGGAACATCTCGAGCTTCATTTCTTTCTCACCGGCACTCTGCGGACCTGGAACGCAACAGGCACACACCTACACGCACACACAAACACACTCACGCACGCACACACGCATGCATGCACACGCACGCATCACGCATGCACGCGCATGCGCACACACACACACACACGAAGATGTATAAATAAAAGAGACCAAAAGAGAGCCACGGACAATTAAACTGGATCTCTCTCTCTCTCTCTCTCTCTCTCTGGCTGGCGGCCGTGAACTGCGTTTCAGTCGGGCAGTCACGCGTTGCATTGCTCTGTAGTTTCCTTCTTTTTAGGCGGATATATACACAGTACCTTTCTCAAGGTAAGATACCATGCCTTCAGCAGCACTTGCTTTCAGAGCGAGATGTGGTGCGTTCGTCCATATCTACATCGCTTTTATGTCGAAGCGAGCCAGGAAGAAGGTCATGCGGATCGTCATGCTGACACCGCGTTCGAAGCTAGACGGTGTAGCGCTAGGCTTGCTCCTCACGTTGATTTTCTGGGGCGGACTCCTGCTACACTGTGGAGAGACGTGGAGCAGAACCCAGGACCCAGGACCCAGGACGGACAGCTTGAAGCAGTCCAGGCGTGGCAGCTCAGGACGCAGGGGCAGTGTGGGCAAGACTACTGTTTCAGCGCGGCTGATTGCGAACGGACGACACCCACCCCTCCTCAACAACCCACCAATGCGGACATTATGGGTATGCTGACATCAATGAACTGTGCATTTGGAGAGAAGTGTCAAATGCCTAAGCGACCAGTTCGCGGCGTTACAAAGTGGTGTGAAAAATCTGAGGGACGAGGTGGAGACTTAAGGAAAGAAAATTCAAATCTTGTAAAACAGAATTCTGACTTCATGTCAAGAATTGAACAATTAGAACTAAAAACGGACGATTTAGAAGGAAGATCACAATGTAACAATTTAATCTTCTACGATTTCTAAAGGGCAGCATGAATCTGTGGAAGAGTGCGAACGCAAAATCCATGACCTTTTGACTTTTGGGACGTCGAATTTGATCGAGTTCACAGGCTAAAGGGATGTTCTGTTTGTTTGTACTTACATACACCCTGAAGGTTCTCCGTTTTCTGTCCATTTCGACATCAACAATGGCATTGATCTGCTAGAAGAATGTATCTTTGATCTGTTGTTTTCTAGAAATGTGTATGTTATTTTAAACGGTGATCTGAATAATAGAACGTCAAACATTTCACATGGTGTATCTGTGAACAATAATCTCGATCAACAATTCGACAGCCATCTTCTTAGTATTAAACGACAATCTCAAGACAGCACTTTGAATAACTATGGGAAGATGTTATTGAATGTTTGCACTGTATTTGATTTATGTATTATTAATGGGGCATGTAAAGGCGACCTTGAAGGTCGCTGTACATATTTTTTCTGATTCAGGATGCAGTGTTGACGATTACTTCATATTTTCTTGTGATTTTTTGCTCGTTTGTATAATTCATGTACACTGAATGTCTTGGAACGCATTGACTCCGATCATTTGCCTCTGTCACTACATATTATTTTTCCTAAAGAAGACATTGTGCATGACAATAATCAAGAACAGAAACGCGTCATCGAAAAATGTATTTGGAATGATGTGGATGCTGGTTTGTTTCAAGAGATGTTATGTAGAACTGAAACCCAAACTAAACTAGAAGCGGCAATACACTTGTTAGATGTGGACATAAATCACGCGCTAGACTTGTTTAATGCTTGCATAAATGGAAGTGCTGATTGTATGAAGAGGTGCATAGTTTTGGATAGCAGTAAAACATTCAGTGATTGGTATGATAATGAGTGTGTTGCTAGCAAAAGAACTGCTAGGAGATTATTACGAATTAGTCGTCGCACATTGAAATATAAAACAGGAACGCTTATTCAATCGCTAGGCGAGAATATAAGCATCTGTTACAGAAGAAAGAGAAAGAGTTCAATAAGTCTTTGCTGAATAAACTTGTATCATCTATAAAATGTCAAAATGAATTTTGGGATACCATTCACAGAGTTTCATTCAAAAGAAAACAGCCCAGAAACAATATTACTATTGATGTATGGTTTCAGTATTTTCCAAACGTTATTAGATACAAATGTTGATAACACACCAATCGAAGAAGAAGTGATTGATGTGAACGATGATGGCTATATGAACCGGCCAATCACTCAAGAAGAAGTTTTGTTAGCATTAAGAAAACTGAAAAATCGTAAGGCAGCCGGTCCTGACGGTAAACTTCTTTCTGAAATTATTTAATAGATTATTTGATAGTGGTATGTTTCCAGAAAACTGGACTGAATCAGTTATTTTGCCGTTCTACAAGAAGGGCGATGTAATAAGCCCAGTAATTACCCAGGGATTTCCCTCAGTGACATTAGTAGGAAATTGTTTGGAATCATTATAACAATAGACTCGAGGGATGAGTAGAAGAAAATAATATATCATAGGGGATCATCAAGCAGGATTAAAAAAAAGTTATTCCACTACTGACCATATATGTTTACTTTGCTCGCACTAGTGCAGAAGCAATTTTCGTATAATAAGAAATTATATGTAGCTTCTATAGACTTTGAAAAAGCTTTTGGCTCCATTAATAGAAATCTTCTCCGGCCTGTTTTACTTAAAACGGTATTAAAGATAAACTCTGTAAATGTGTTAGAAGTATGTATGATAAAGTAAGAACAAGGGTTCGTTGTGGAGTGACAGTTACTGATTATATCAATTGTTCGAAAGGAGTCAAACAAGAAGATGCATGCAGCCCTATTTTGTTTTCTTTGTTTATCAACGAGTTAGCTATTGAAGTGATTAATAATGCTAGACATGGTGCTTTGCTTTCGATTGATGCTTTTGAATTGTTTCTTCTGTTGTTGGCTGATGATGTTATTTTGATATCAGAAACTGTGATAGGTCTACAAACCCAACTGAATAGTTTACAACGTGCAGCTGGATCTCTGCAATTAAAAATTAATATGAAAAAAGCAATATAATAGTATTCCGTAAAGGAGGATATCTAAGTGCTCGTGAATGGTGGTTGTATAAAGACAATCTTATGCCAGTTGTCAATGCATATAGGTATTTGGGTATAATATTCTCAACACGTCGGAGGTTCGTAGGTGCATGCAAGTATTTGTCTAGTAAGGCCAAAATTGTTTGATTTGTATTATGAAAAAGTTATACACTCTAAATATTTTTTTCCACGTTATTTATCAAACTCTTTGACACCCAGGTTCAGCCGATTGTGCAATATGGCTCTGAGTTATGGGGATTAGAAAAAGCGGCTATTTATTGTGAATCGGTTCATGTTTTTGCTTCGAAGAAGTTCCTAGGTGTTGACAGACGTACTCCAAATGATCTCATTTATGGCGAAACTGGTCGATTCCCTATTTTTATTACTTCTGCCATTAAATGTATTCGATATTGGTAGAAACTGCTTTACATGGAAGATTCCAGACTACCTCGTAAAGCGTACAATATATTATGTCACCTAGATACAAAAGAGAGAAATAATTGGGTAACCAAAGTGCGCCTCTGTCTGTTTGAATACGGATTTGGATTCGTCTGGTTGAACCAAGGAGTTGAGAATATAAAAAGTCTTTTTAAAATCTTTTTCGCCAGCGATTGGTAGATTGCAAAATGGCAAGATGGTCTGATCATATTCATAATATGATAGGTTTGATTGTTATAGGAATTTCTCATGTTCTCATGACTTGGAGACTTACTTGGACAAAGATATGGACAGGGCATTTAAAAACATGTAACAGTAAAATTCAGATTAGGGATATCCGCAGTAGCTTGCCATTATTTTAGATATCGAACATGTAGTACTTGTGATTTGATTTGTCCGCTATGTAGAGAATAACAGGAAACAGAAATACATTTTGTTCTTTGCTGTCCAGCTCTTTGGAGCACCAGGGAAAAGTTTATTAAACCCAAATATTATAGACAGCCATCTTTGTTTTTAAACTAAATCTGCTTTTAGCATCCCACTTCCGCTGAAATTGTCAATTTTTTTTTTTTCGTTGTTTCTTAACAAAGCTTTTAAAATAAGTGAAATTGTTTCTTCTTGAATATGTGACAACGATTTCGTTTTGATCCATATCATATGATTGTTTATGATTACTGTTTTACATGTTCACACAACCCTTCATTATAGGCTAAGGCCTAAATGAATGAATCATCTGAATCTCTCTCTCTCTCTCTCTCTCTCTCTCTCTCTCTCTCTCTCTCTCTCTCTCTCTCTCTCTCACTCACTCTCACACACACACACACACACACACACACACACACACACACACACACACACACACACACACACTCGCGTGCGCGTGCATACACACATTCACCTAGGAGTTGCTTCTTTGGGTTTTGACCCATTGTAATCAAAGAATTAATCATCATCACCATCATCATCATCAAATTTTCATAATAATGATTATAATACTTAATTTTACTTATCATCATCATCATCATCATCATCATCATCATCTTCATCATCATCATCATCATACAATAATCATAATCATAATAATGATTATAATATTAAACTACTTCTAGTAATTGCAATGATGATGATGATGATGATGATGATGATAATAATAGCAGTAACATTAATAATGATAATAATTAGTAAACAAAATAATTACACACAAATTCTCTCCGAAGAAACAACATATTTATTATCATCATCATTATCATCATCATCGTCATCATCATCATTATCACCATCATCATTATAGATATCAAATCAGTTTAGATCAGTAGTAGATATAAGGGGAAAGACCAGACAAAAAAAAAAAAAAAAAAAAAAAAAAAACATAAAACCACCGTCGAAATAATTTGAAGAAGAAAAGAAAGAAGAAGAAGAAGAAGAAGAAGAAGGAAAAGCCGTTTCTTTGCTTACGATCCCTTATGGTCCAAGAATTGGTTCCCATTTCGTAGTAACAAATGATTATGTGATAATTAATGCCGATGATGCGAAAGAAGAAATACAGCTCATACTCAGAAATGTGACATAGGTGCTAAAAATCGGCGTAACGAAACAGGACGGAGAAGTATCAATGAACACGCTCTTAAAGACGTCTTATTGCAATGCGATATAAATAATGATAAAAACAAAGCACACACACACACACACACACACACACACACACACACACACACACACACACACACAATACGCTCAGCTACTGCCTGTAAAGAAAGCGTATACTTAACAACAACAGCAACAAAAAGAACAAAAGCAAAAAAACAAATTTAGATCATAAAAAGAAAAATTCCAGATAGCAAAACAATGTAAGACCTCGAATACTGCTGTAAATATATCAGACCACTCTCGTAACCATCATGAAAACAACTGAAATAAACCGTTCAGGTGTTTTAGAACAACTCACTCACATCAGGATCTGCTCAACATGTCCTATACCTACGATTTACACCATATGCTTTTTTTTTTTTTTAAGGAAAGCAGTGTGTTTAGTTTGTATTAAAAACAATCTAAATATCCTATCTAAACGGCGAACTAATGAAAAGCTGATGATGGAAGATTAAAGATGTGAGCTGAAGGTCGAAGGTTAAAGACGCAAATCATATTACCTGGTCACCGAGGGAGGGCGGGGATTGTAGGGGGGGGGGGGGGGGTATAAACTGCTATCAAACAGAGCTAAGCGCACAGGAAGGCAGAACCGGATCCTCTTCAACATCGCCTTAACATCCCAAAACTAAATCAGCTGTTCTCTCACTGCTGGGTTTACAACGAGGTAGCCGTACAAATACCACGCGACTGGCTCAAATTCCCAACCGAACGCTCTGGTCGTTTGACCGCGGGCCGCTGATGATGATTTTAGTTTCCACGGAAACGATACGAAGAAAGAAACTGAAAGAATGAAATGGAGGCAATAATGAAAATGGCCGGCTCATGAAGATCTTTGCTTTATTTTCATTTCCTTGTATTTCGTGCTGCTATACTCGCGGATCAAGCTGGCCTTAGGCATTGTGTTTTCAGGCAATGCTTACTTTTTTTTTTTTTCCTTTCTTCGCTTAATTCTGTTCTCTTTACTCTTGACAGAGAGAGAGAGAGAGAGAGAGAGAGAGAGAGAGAGAGAGAGAGAGAGAGACAGACAGACAGACAGACAGACAGACAGAGACAGAGAGATTCATGAAGATGAATTACGGATCGCATCTCCATCCCCCCCCCCCCCTCTCCCTCACACACACACACACACACACACACACACACACACACACACACACACACATTGACGCTGACAATCTACCGCCAACCAAAAAAAGAAAAAAAAAAAATAATAATAAAATAAAGAAAGAAAAGTTTAATTTCCGCCACGTCTAAGCGACAAATGTGAAAAGAGAAACGCTTCATATTGAACTACGAGAAAAAAAAAAAAAAAAACGACGACACTCGGACAGGGAAACATGAGGAGCTAAAGGTGGTGTGTGTGTGTGTGTGTGTGTGTGTGTGTGGGGGGGGGGGGGGGGGGGGGGCTCTCTCTCCTGTCGTCATGTTGTGTTGTGTTGTGCTATGCTATGTTCTACAGCGTCTTGTGTTACTGTCGTGCGTTGCATTATGCTGAGTTACGTTGCGCTACATCGCGTTTCGCTGTGCTATGCAGCTAGCTGCTGTCATGACGTTTGGCGCTGTGTCTTGTGGTATGCTATGTTTTGTTGTTTGTTTTTCCTTGTCATGTCAATATTGATTTCCAGGTCTCAGCCCTTTATTTTCAATGCGCACAAAACTGGATTTCTACACTGCATGCTACGTTTATTTATATTTCAGAATGGGGGTATGTGGTTAATATATCAAAATGGATCTCACTGAACGTCTCGTATTTCTTTTAATGTATTTGTGCATCACAGTCTATGTTACAACACGTTAAAGCGGGTTCCTCACACATTTTTTTTTTCTCTTTTTTGTTTCTCCTTACCAAGGATTTCTCCGTGCAGTCTACCTTTTTATCATGTTGAAGCAGAGATCTACCTTCGGTCTCCTCTGTTTACACGCGAATATTTGTTTTGTTGACGTTGTACTTGTTGTCGTTGTTGTTGTTGTTGTTGTTGTTGTTGTTGTTGTTGTTGTTGTTGTTGTTGTTGTTTTCTTCTCTTCTTCTTCTTCTTCTTCTTTCTTCTTCTCTTCTTCTTCTTCTTCTTCTTCTCCTCCTCCCCCTCTTCCTCCTCCTCCTCTCTTCTTCCTCTTCTCCTCCTCCCCTCTTCCTCCTCCTCCTCCTCCCTTCTTCTTCTTCTTCTTTTTCTTCTTCTTCGTGAATAGTCATCGCCGCGCTGCACTGAAGATCTGTCCACCAGATTCATCCAGAGTTGTCGGTTGTGTGTTTAGGCCATGGTTGTTGTATGCGCTCTAAAGTCAATGCACGCTTGATTTCGGTCTCATCATTTGATTCAACACATTAGTGGCAAGAACAACACACTGCTTCCTAGGTAGGCAACAGGCCAGAGCTCGAGCTGCTCTATTCCAGGACAGACAGGGTGCCAGAGAGAAGAGCTGGATAAGTGAGGGGAAACGCAGCAAGGAATCCACTAGAATGGGTGGGGAGGGAAACAAAGTGGGGGTGAGGGGCAGGGCGGTGCAAAACAGCCGAGTGTTCAAATTTGTTAAGGACTAGGTGGCTGCGGAAGAAGGGGAAAGTATACAAACAAAATAAATGATGAGATGAATAGAAAAAAAAAATGAACAAAAAAGAAAAACCTGAATAACTAGATTTTTTTTGTTTGGGCGGGCTTTCAGATTTCAATTCCATTGCATTCGGTGTCGTCTCTCTTTCAAGAATATGAATCTATCTTTTCAAGTTTAGTCCGCCGAAAAAAAAAAAAAAAAAACGGCAGGCTGTAAAAGATTACTTATCAATATCGTAAATGTACAAGCAAGGCAAAGGTGTTGCACACTTACTGAATTGAATGTATTATTTTCAGTGCAGTCGGATGAAAGATGGCAACTGAAAGAACAGAGAAAAAGACAACTTCTCAATACTGCAAGTGTACACGCGCAAGACAAGTGCGCTACACACTCACTGAACTGAATGTATTCTTTTCAGCATAGTCGGAAAAAAAGATAATAGCCTGGGGAAAAAAAAGATGACTTCTGCATACTGCAAATGCACAAGGAAGGCAAGTGCGTCTGGTACTTACTAAACTGAAAGCATTCTTGTTAGTACAGTAGGATAAAAAAGAAGACTGAAAAGATATCATTTCTCAATATTGCAAATGTACAAGCAAGGCAAGCGCGTCATATAGGAATCCATAGCCAAAATTAGAGTGATTGGAAATGTTCTTATAACAGTTGTGACGGCACCAACATAGCATTCTTAACTCGTAAGTTTCATACGGGAACGTTTCTGAAGCGCTGAACACTGGGACAAATCCCTGCCCAAGCAGAGAAACAGGTTGGTAGAAAGGTGAAGAAATGGACCATCTTTGCATTTATTCCACAAAATCAATTCCTCTTCCCTTTATCGATTTTTCTACCAAAGTTTCCAGAGCACGCCCTGTGCAAATGTCTTCTCGTCTTTAGAAGAGAAAGATCAACAGAGAGCAGCAACTGACTGCAGAAGATGCACGCTCCATGCCATGAAAAGTGGACAAAAAGATCAACAAAAAGCCCGCACGTGCTTTCTTCATTGTCCTCAATCAGCGCGTCAAGCTTCTCGGGCACCTGTTAATGCACCGGATATAGCGTCACCACCGTGGCGCTCTTGGCGTGTTCCCAACAAAAGAAACTTTGGAAAATACTATGTACACCCACACACACTCAGGCGAGCGCGAGCGCGAACACACACACCACACACACACACACACACACAGACAGAGAGAGAGAGAGAGAGAGAGAGAGAGAGAGAGAGAGAGAGGAGAGATGTAAAGTCCGAACTAGTAAAGAAGAACAGTCTGAAGAAACAAACGAATCAGGAAGAGAACGGTATTTGTCAACGTTCTCACCGCTTTTTATTTTCCTCGAAACATTTTCACAAGAGAGATTGTTCGCCATCAATTTTGCAGTACATTGTTTGTTTTGTTTTGCTTTGCTTTGTTGTGTTTTGTGTAGTTTTGTTTTGTTTGTTTGTTTTACATTTCTCCCCATCCTATTTTTTCTTTTTATGAAAGATCGTTTAATATCTATTTTGTGTTACATTTATTTTTTTTTTTAATTCAAAGAGAAGGTAGTATCCACACATAGCAAGTAATGTTATGTCAAATTTTGTCCATACATTTGCTGTCATGCATGCGCATAATAAACAAAATTACTGCATACTAGTACAACGAACGCATTTTCCCACACATATCATCACATAACATACTAAACAACCAACAGAATCTTTCATTGATATTATTCTTGCCCCTCCCTATCCCACCACACTGAGAGAGAGAGAGAGAGAGAGAGAGAGAGAGAGAGAGAGAGAGAGAGAGAGAGAGAGAGAGAGAGAGAGAGAGACAGAGAGAGAGAGATTGGACTGCGCAAATTCCTAACACATACAGTTTGTGGCAAGCAAACAAGTGAGCAAAAGATATGGGCCTTCCGTTCCCTATGCTCCGTTCCTTCTGGTTGCCCAGCAGGTTCAGCAGAGTGTGTATATCGTCTATTTTGCTTTACATGTTTGAAACATTTTCCACTAGCGTGTTCATTACTGATTGTTTACAATCTATTCCGTGTTGCTTTCTTTTACACTTTTTTTTAACGTTAACTTTTTTTTTTAAATTAAAGAGAACGTTCCATCCATACATAGCACATAACATGTTCAGTAATGTCCATACATTTGTGGTCACACATATGTGCATGACATACATGTCTATACAACAATGCAATCTTTCATCCGTGTCATCTTTCCCCTCCTTATCGAACCACACACACACACACACACACACACACACACACACACACACACACACATATATATATATATATATATATATATATATATATATATATATATATAGAGAGAGAGAGAGAGAGAGAGAGAGAGAGAGAGAGAGAGAGAGAGAGAGAGAAATTGACTGCGTAAAGTCCAAAGTTCAAACGGTCTGTGAAAAGAAGAAATGAGCAAGAGAACAGTATTTGCCTTTTTTGTCTCCCTTCTTTTCTCCCCCAAGCACTTTCATCAGAATTTGTTTAACCTCTATTTTGCATTACATTACATTACAAAGTCTTTCCTCTTGCTTTTTTTTTTTTATGAACCGTTTATTTTGTGTTACACTGTTTCACAACTTTAAAAAAAAATCTTAGAACGTTTTCTTTAAAACAGAAGATTGTATCCACACATAACAATTGATATTATGTCAAATAATGTCTATACCTTTTTTGTCGTCAAGCATGCACTTACTTAACACAATTATAGCGGACTAGCACAAGAGAAAACAATCTTGTATCCAGGAAAACAATCTTGTATCCATACAATTAAATAGCGTACTGGTAAAATAACCTCATTGCTTCATCAATATTGTCCTTCCTACCCTTCCCAGATCCACTAACGCTAACAGAAAGATAGTCAGAAATGTCAGAGAGAGAGAGAGAGAGAGAGAGAGAGAGAGAGAGAGAGAGAGAATCTGACAACGTAAAGTCGAGACACAGTTTGTGGGGGGAAATAAAGAGTTAGCAAGAGAACGGTATTTCTCTTTCTTCTTACCCCCACCCCCCTCGCCCATCCTTGAATTTTTATGAGAGATTTTGTACCGTCCATTTTGCATTAAATAATAATAATGATAACAATACTTATATAGCGCATTTCTTGTTAAACGACTCAATGCGCTTAAATCCACCATTTGCACTTATTCATACAATATTCATGCACACAGCAAAAAGAAAAAAATACACAATGGCAAACGCACCTACATGCATAAACTGCATCACCGGAGTATTGTCGAGGAATTTAGGAGAGATCTAGTCATCTACAGAAGAGAATAGACTTTTTTGAAGAGGTAAGTTTTGAGCTGAGATTTAAAAGAAAAAAGAGTAGGCTGATTACGAAGGTCTTCAGAAAGGGAGTTCCAAATAGAAGGTGCTCTAAAACTGAAGGCTCTTTCGCCAACAGATTTCAGAGAACGCTTAGGAATTTTCAAAAGTTTTTGTGAAGAAGAGCAAAGGGTACGAGAGCTTTGGTAGGTGCAGAGAGAAGAAGAGAGATAGTGAGGAAGAGATTCATTGAAGTGGGGAAAGCAAGAACTGCCAGTTTAAATTGCCACTTCTTAAAATATTTCCCCTAGTATTTCCCGAGACGTTCACCTTCCATTTGCAATACATTAATTCTTTTAACATAATTTTAAACCTTCTTTCTTCAATTCACAGAGTAGGCTATATCCCTACACAGCAAATAGTATTACGTCTAGGAATGTCTATACGCTTGTGGTCACGCATACATACGACAAACGCAACCATAGCATACTGACTCAAACACCACAATCTTTCAGCCATAGCATTCTTGCCCTTCCTCTTCCTATCACACACACACACACACACACACACACACACACACACACAGAGAGAGAGAGAGAGAGAGAGAGAGAGAGAGAGAGAGAGAGAGAGAGAGAGATCCCCTTTCTCACACGTGCATCCACACCAGCACACCGAGGTACAACTAATAACGTGTCCCGTCACAAAAAAAAAAAAAGAACTGTTAGCCTGCACTTGTCCCCCCCCCCCCCCCCCCCCCCCCCCCCCCCCCCCCTTACTTAATTGCTAAACCTTCACAAAAGGTACACACTTCTCCCAACCGCCAACTACAACACACGCATTTTTCCGGGAAAAGCAGGAAGATTACTTTGAGGCGAGTTACCGAAGTTAATTGAAGATGGGGATGGTTGAGCCACTGCACTGACTCAAAAGACATGGTCAAATAGCACATATACGCTACAAACACACGGACCCATTACTTGCATAGCATTACCAAAACCTTGTTTATCGAATTCTATTTCACCCATTGAGTGATTAAGATTGGGGCCACTGTTTAAAGTTGATTACTTAGGTTCACTGCTGTAACACGTTCCTCTACGGCTTATCGTAATTTAAACACTTTCAGCCTGAGTTGTGTTGTCCATTGTCCATTCAATAGTTTGTTGTTGTTGTTGTTGTTGTTGTTGTTGTTGTTGCTGTGATATACACCTGTCCATTCACGCATGTCCTCTCCTCGCATCCCTCCAATGTACGCTTTTAAAACTTTAAACATAAACTTCCAGTCTAAAGAGTCAAACGTCTTCTCGACAACTTCATTGACACATATGGCGGACGGCTTGAGTTTAGTTTATGACATCAACCTCATGTGTAGCCCATATATCTTCCGTGAATGAAACCTTTTTTTTTAAATCTTCATTAGCCAATGCTGACAGTACTGTTTTGCGTTTGTTAGCTATGAAGGCTGACCCAGTTTTATCAATAGACTTAACAACCAAGCAGACCCCCTGTTTGTTGATTTGCTTATTTTCCGTAAAGTGCTGGCTTATCCTGTCGGTAATATACGTAATGATTTATTTGCTTTGAGTGAAACAATGCTCAGTATCTCAGAAACTTTCATTTAGAGCTCTGTCAACAAATTCTCCAATTTTTTTTTTTCCAGACACTAGTGAAAAATTCTACCCCGACCCACCTTTTCATTTCTTTTTTAAAGCTTCATTCGTCATCTTGGTCAGGAAGCTTCATCTAGGTATCCTTATTTTTGGTTTTTTTTTTTTTTCATTTATGGTGACATTTTCATCTTCTTTTCTGCCCTGCTTTCTCAGACTTACTTCCATACTTTTTTTTTTACTCTCCAGTTCCATCTTTCATGCCTCCTCTTTCTCTCATTATTCCTTTTTTTTAGTGTTAATAACATGAATGATCTTTACACTTTATTCATCTTCTTCCTTAGCTGGCAAAGTTCCAGCTTGACCTCTCGTTTTGTGTGGGAACAATGTTATGTCTCATGTGCAAAACGAAAAGACCAAAGGCACTGCCTCTTCTCATCTATCATCAGACGCCTCGTGAACTTATCACTGTTCGTGCTATTACGTCAACAATATGGCGGCTGGTCAGAGAACATATTTCAAAACTTGGGTCAGATCAAAACAGATATATATATATATATATATATATATATATATATATATATATATATATAGAGAGAGAGAGAGAGAGAGAGAGAGAGAGAGAGAGAGAGAGAGAGAGAGAGTTTGTTTCTATAAATCGATTTATCTGATTTGTGCGTGCGTGCGTGCGTGCGTGCGTGCGTGCGTGCGTGCGTGCGTGCGTGCGTGCGTGTTGTGTGTGTGTGTGTGTGTGTGTGTGTGTGTGTGTGTGTGTGTGTGTGTGTGTGTGTTGTGTGTGCGTGTGTACGGACATGTGCTATAGAACTTTACACAGTTTATTTTCTGGATTTTCCTTGGGTATTGTAATGTTAAATCTCCAAAGGACGTCTTCTTTCTGAGCCTTCCATGCCAAAAGGTCCATCGTTGTTCTTTTAAATCTCAGCAGGCCGACAAATGGATAACACATTATTGAGGCAAGCAAATCAACGCGTGTGAGGATGATTGTGGTGCGGGCATAACCAAAGATTCGTTTTTAAAAATAGTATGCATGCATTTTTTTTTATTTGTGTAAAAAGGATGGGGGAAATAGGGCTTGACGAAGCACTGGATGGCCTTTTATTATTGCGGAACACAGAACTAGGATACGTTCTTCAAACACAGACAAAATGACATTTGTCACAACTTGTCATTTTCAAACATACCACAAAACATGGACACTTTCCACAGCGTGTCTCCAAACACAGACAAAATACCATTTCTCACAACTTGTCATTTTCAAAACACACCCACAAAACATGGACACTTTCCTCATCGTGTCTTCAAACACAGACAAAAATACCATTTCTCACACTTGTCATTTTCAAAGACACCCCAAAACTGGACACTTTCAAGTTTAGTTTGAAGTTGGAGACAGACTGACGGACAGATAGAGAGGGGACTCTGGGTGGGCTTTGGGGATTGAAGGGAAGGAAGAGGATGAGGTGTGTGATTGAGTCACGTGCTGTGGTCAGATCGGGAGTGTGTCCGCCATCCTTGATAGCCACATGATCTGCAGTCCAATGGCCACACGGCCAGTCATTTGA
>JADBJO010004921.1:100607-103107 GCA_016801955.1 Conus betulinus
CACACACACACACACACACACGTCTCTGTCTCTGTCTGGATGGCTGTCTGTCTGTCTGTCTCTTCTCTCTCTCTCTCTCTCTCTCTCTCTCTCTCTCTCTCTCTCTCTCTCCTCCACACACACACACACACACACACACACACACTTACGCACGCACGCTCGCGCGCGCGCGCGCACACACACACACACACACACACACACACACACACACACACACACACGCACGCACACACACACACACACACACACACACACACACACACACACACACCAGACCCAAACTTTCTTTAAGCTGAATACACAGACACCGACTTAATGTGAAGTGTGGAAATACATTGTAGAGGTTATTCAACTGGCTACGGAAGCAAATTAGTGTTTCTGACAATAGAACAATATTGTTAACGAATAACAATAAGAGAAAGAAAATACTGCTGTAATCTTATCGTCAATTTTTTTTCAAGCTTATTCGTAAATCAAGGAACAGAGCAGAGCATGCATATCACATACTTTAACGTAACGAGTACACAACATGTCAATTCTACTGGCTGATGCAGCGTAGTTTTCCACAACCTCGTACACACTTCTGCTGCATGATTAAACATAACACCCAGTGTCCATCTTTGCAAGTACTCTCCAAAGCAAATATGCAGAAAAAAAAGAAATCGTTTACTAAGATTTTTTGAAAGCTAGGCATCATTTGATATTTATGATAAACAGAATTTGAGATAATTGTTGAAAGGACAACATTTGATCGATGGTGGAATGACCTTTCCGAAGTCAGCTTGGTATTTACAAGCGAAATTGTTTTGTCCGCTTCATTTTTTTTTCTTGCCGTCTATGGTTTACAAGAGAAGTTTACAGCCTACATCATCGAGAGATGCTTCTAAAGGTAATGCGGTCATTCACTGTATAGTTTTTGAAAAGTGAATTACAACTGATTCGATCCAGTTTTCTGGATGCCGTTTTCTTTCAGCAGAAGGTAAGAAATAATAATGAAAGTCAACCGTAAGGTTGTTTCCCTTTTTCTGTTAAGTCTCTCCGATCAGTCCACTTCAGTCAGCAGTCCATTCTCAAATGTGTGGGGGTGGGGGTGGGACGAAGGGTAGGAGGTCAGCTTGTAAGACGCTTTTTTTGTACTACTAGTTCTTATAGAACAGGGAGTACTTTGGAATGGGAACAAAGAAATGTTCTCTCTCTCTCTCTCTCTCTCTCTCTCTCTCTCTCGTCTCTCTCTCTGTGTGTGTCTCTCTCTTCTGTGGTGTGTGTTGTGTGTGTGTGTGTGTGTGTGTGTGTGTGTGTGTGTGTGTGTGTGTGTGTGTGTGTGTGTGTGTCCGTCCGTCCGTCCGTGGTCAAACTGTGTTCCACTCGCTCCAGACAAAACTGCTGGGCCGATCTTTCTAAAAATTTGTAGGTACGTTCATCATGGGTTACGAATGATGCCCAGCGTTTTAGTTTACCGTTATAGCTGTTACTAAGGGCAGTAACGGCCTGTAACGGTTTTTTTTTTCCTTACAGAATACCTCAGAAAGTACTTGGCCGATCTTTGTGAAAATTAGCAGGCATGTTCATTATGGTCACGGATGATGCCCGATGTTTAGTTTACCCCGTTATATCCGTCACTAGCGGCCGCAACGGCTTGTAACGGTTTTTCTTCTTCATGGAATATCTCCAAACGCACTCGGCCGATCTTTGTGAAAATTAGCAGGTATGTTCACTATGGGTCACGGATGATGCCCGACGTTTTAGTTTACCGTTGTAGCCATTACTAACGGCTGTAACGGCCCATAATGGTTTTTCTTCTTTATGGAATTTCTCAGAAAGTACTTGGCCGATCTTTCTGAAAATTTGTAGGTATGTTCATTATGGGTCACGGATCATGCCCGATGTTTTAATGTACTGTTATAGCCGTTAATAACAGCTATTACGGCCCCCAACGGTTTTTGTCTTCTTCGTGGAATATCTCAGTAAGTACGCGGCCGATATTTCTGAAAATTTGTAGGTATGTTCATTATGGGTCACAGATGATGCCCGATATTTAAGTTTACCGTTATAGCCGTTGACAAAGGCCCATAACGGTTTTCTTCATGATGGAAAATCTCAGAAAGCTCTTTACCAATCTTTCTGAAAAATTGTAAGTATGTTCATTATAGGTCACAGATGACGGCCTATGTTTATCAGAATAGCCATTACTAACGGTTACACCAGCCCAAGACCGGTTTTTCCTCTTTATGGAATATATCACGCGTATTCAGGATAACCTGGGAGTATGTTTATATGCTTTGCATCTTGTTTTCTTTCAAACGGGTTGTCTATGCAGCTTATTTCACCTAATGTTTCAGAACAAACTTTATTTTCACCACCAATTTTCTGGAAAATCTCACAATCCGCGAACAGAACTGTGACAAGTACGTAATTTAATGAGCGATTAAATAAATTACCCAAACTCATTTTGGCTATGAACTGAACTGACTCATTCACTTAATAAAGCACATATCGGCTT
>JADBJO010004921.1:110607-113107 GCA_016801955.1 Conus betulinus
AGAGAGAGAGAGAGAGAGAGAGAGAGAGAATCAAATAAGTAACCAATGTGTTGGCGTTGGTTGACATTTAACCATTTTAACAACACCCGATCCCACCCCAACTATTTTTCTGCCGCTTCCCTGTAACTTTAAAACTAAAAGCGCTTTTATGTGCCGGCATGAAAGCTGGAATAGAGCCCATAACAAGTTCAAGATGAAACACACCAATATTCTGATGAAACTGCTATTTCTCTCAACATGAATTCCATTTGTATAAACACTTAGAAAGTGGATTGTTTTTATTCAGCGTGAATTCATCACATTATTGAGATCAGTTTAAATGAGGAAGGATGTCTACAACGCACACTTAGCGGCAACAACGTTACTGTGAATAACCCTCAACCAGAGAACAGAGTATAACCCGGCCTGGGAACCCTACATTTTCAGCCTGAATAGAATTCCCGAGAATATAGCGTGTGTTGGAGATAGGGCGGTGTGTGTGTGTGTGTGTGTGTGTGTGTGTGTGTGTGTGTGTGTGTGTGTGTGTGTGTGTGTGTGTGTGTGCTTGTGTGTGTGTGTGTGTGTGTGTGTGTGTGTGTGTGTGTGTGTGTGTGTGTTACTGTAGAATATGCAAATGATTACACGTATAGCAGTAGACAAGTGTTTGTGTGTGTTCTCCATGCTTATTTCTGAGTGTATCATGTGTGTGGTACCGTACATTTGGGGATTCCGATCTAAGTGTCACGCACAAATCGTTTATGCCGTAGAAAACCCAAGTTCGGAAGTGCGCCTGGTTTGTTCCGTGTAACAGGTGGACCTGGCTGATAGCCCAGGAACGGTCTAGAGACTGTCTGTCTTTTCGGCGTGACGCTAAAAGGCGCTTAAAAGGGAACAGTTTATTCGTCGATCCTCTGAGACGTGGTTCAAAAGATACGGGGAAAACATGGATAAGGGGAGTAACTCAGTTTACATACACAAACGATGAAACACACATACCGGGTTAACGTGTTGATGATTTACAAGTTGAACCAACGGGTCGTGCTGTCGTTAGATAGCCAATATGGACGACCACAACAGCACGCCAGAGAGATCGTAACCAACATAGACGACCACAACATCACGCCACAGATAGTGTTAGAGAGAACGGTTATAGAGATCTGCCAACCGTAGCGTCCATGTCACAAATGAATACAAACATGACTATTTCGTTCTCTGGCTCCGAAATACAAGTGGACTCCAACATGATTTAATCCCTCTGGTTCCACAAGACAAATGGACACAGAGACCGAACTAGTTTCATCTCTTGCTCCATTTTGCAAGAGGACACACCCGTGACTGTTTCATTGTCTCTGACTCCATTGCACAAACGAACACAGACATGACAAGAGTTTTTTCTTGTTTCTGACTCTACAGCGCAAGTGGACGCAAAGATGGCTGTCACTATGTGTGTCTCCACAGCATGCGCGGACACAAAAGATACCTTAACACAACGCAGAAATGGTGTTCCCTTTATGCTTCTAGAGCCACCGTGGATCGTTCCGTGGTGTCCAGCTGAGGCCGTGCACATCAGCGGTAAACTTTCGAAGCCGCAATCAGCCAATTCACTATAACATTCCGGTGTCTTTGCTGAGGCTTTCCACATCAGCAACTTTACAACGCCGCAGTCAGTTGGTCATTATGACACTCTGGCGACATAGTGAAGCAGCACGCATCAGCAACTTTACAACGCCGCAGTCAGTTGGTCATTATGATACTATGGCGACATAGTGAAGCAGCACGCATCAGCAACTTTACAACGCCGCAGTCAGTTGGACATTATGATACTATAGCGACATAGTGAAGCAGTACGCATCAGCAACTTTACAACGCCGCAGTCAGTTGGTCATTATGACACTCTGGCGACATACTGAAGCAGCACGCATCAGCAACTTTACAACGCCGCAGTCAGTTGGTCATTATGACACTCTGGCGACACACTGAAGCAACACGCATCAGTAAACTCACGACGGCACGGTCCGGTGGTTCATTATCACACTTTCACAGGCGTCAGAGACCGCACACATTGCTATACTTATGACGCGCCAGTTAGGATGCTCTTTGTTCCACACTCTGTTGTCATTCTGGGGCCGTGCACGTCGCTACACACAAAAGACAGTGAAACTGTCATGGTTCGTGTTCATGGGTGCTTTGGAACCAGACATAATGAAGGAGTTGTGCTTGTGTCGAGTTAATAATAATAATCATGTTCATTTATATAGCGCCTATTCTCTGAAAATTAGGGCTCAAAGCGCTTTACATTACCAACACAACAACAACAACACACACACACACACACACACACACGCGCGCGCGCGCACGCACACACACACATACGCGCACCAGCGCAGAACCGCGCGCGTACACGTGCTCACGCATGACCACACGCCCACGCTCTCAGACAACCGCACGCACGCACTCACATCAACACGGCCTGCACGTACAAGCAATACAACCACCAAGCATGCACGCAAAAACCCACTCA
>JADBJO010004921.1:118107-123107 GCA_016801955.1 Conus betulinus
TTGGATTTTTTCTAAAATCAATCAACATTTCTTTCGTTTTTGTTACATTCAGATCAAGATAGTTATGATCGCACCAGTCAACAAATCTTTGAACCTCCTTGTTGATGTTTTCTTATTGTTGGCGCTGCTGTTGCTGCTGTTGCTTTAAAACGCGTATTAATATGACAAGACCTGAAACCTAAATTATGCACATCTATCTCTCTCTCTCTCTCTCTCTCTCTCTCTCTCTCTCTTATATATATATATATATATATATATATATATATATATATATATATATATATATATATATAAAACACAAGTCAGAAGCAATAGTACACACGACTGAACCTCACTGTCAAGGGAAATACAGTTTATAAAAACCCACGATGCACGCAGGACATGTCTACATACGAACGTTCACACGCCTGCGGCAACCAGTATCAGCATGCAAATTTTCACTTGCACGAGTTTAGTCCCTAGATTACAGAGCCATACAAACGGCAAGTTTACCTTTTCATTCCATCAAATGTCAGCAAACTCCGTCCCGTGTGGTACAAAACTGTGTCAGTTAGATGAGAGGAAAGAGAAAGAAGCAGGAGGGGGGGGGGGGGGGGGGGGGGGGGGGGGGGGGGGGGGGGGTTGTGCGTTGCCGTAAGTTCAGCGGCTGGGGGAAGATGGGGCACGTGGGGTTTTATGTTTTAACTGGTGGTTGGAGACCGCAATGGGTTGATAACACGAGGCATTGTTCTTTACAAATGTTATTCATAATCATGATGATTATTGATAACCATTATTATTATCAATTGAAAGTATTCGCAACTGTCAAATTTAACCATACAAACAGCCGTTCAAACGCAAGTGCGCTTTCTCTCTCCCTCACAGAATTCCCTTATCAAATTCCAAGGATAAGTACCGAGCACCATTCCAGCAGCTTACAGAGCAGCTTGGTGTTGAAATTTATTAGTCTGTTGTAATTTAGTCCCTTGCGGATTCATTCCAAGAACTGGTCTTTCAGCACTTGTGTCTTAAGAGGTTATCTTTTTATATTTTCTAATTTTCAAAAGAAAAGAAAAAAAATGTGTAGCTTGTTTCGCTCTTTCATGATTTTCTTTTGTTTCTTAGATGGTACCTTTGGTGGTTTTTTTGAAAACTCAACAAACATACTGAGGTATTGCACACCAGCCTTTTTCTGGGATAGCATTCTTCTTAAAACCGAAAAGGCAGAGGAGTCTAGTTACCACTATCCGCGGCCACTGAGGAGAAACAATCAGGTTTTCAGAACACCGGTATCTGACTAGAGTTATACACACCGGTATCTGACTAGGAGTCATAAGTTAGTGTGATTTCTCCCATCCTGAGATTCTCTCCCCCTTGGAGACTATAAGCTTTGCTGAAGGCTCATTTAAAAAAAAAAAAAATTATTCCCCGTTCACCCACTCAAGCACATACTGTTAGTCAGGCAGAATTAACTGCCACTACAAATATGAATGCTTATCTTCCCCCTGTTTCTTCACTCGCAGACATAAGAGCAAGCTTTGTTTATAGTTCAATATTTTCTTGCAGTCATTGCAACACCAAACTGTTCTGTAGTTGCTGGAATGGTACTCATCCTTGGAATTTATTAGTTTATTGTAATTTAGTCCCTTGCGGATTCATTCCAAGAACTGGCCCTCAGCACACTTGTGTCTTGAGAGGTTATCTTTTTTATGTTTTCTAATTTTTCACAAGAAATGTAGCTGGTTTTGTCTCTTTCATGATTTTCTTTTGCTTCTTAGGTGGTACCTTTTGGTTTTGTTTTTTTTTTAAAACTCAACAAACATGCTTAAAGTATTGCACACCTGCCTTTTTCCGGGATAGCATTCTTCTTAAAACCGAAAAGGCACAGGAGTCAAGTTACCACTTTACGCGGTTTCGAAATACCGGTATCTGACCAGAAGTCTAAATGTTAGAGTGTTTTCTCCCCCATTGGAGATTGTGTCCACCTTGGAGACTATAATAAGCTTTGCTGAAGGCTCATTTTCAGAAACATTTATTATTCCCCGTTCACCCACTCATGCACATACTGTTAGATAGGCAGAATTATGTAGCTACACCACTGCAGATATGGATGCTTATCTCCGCCTATTTCTTCACTCTAAGACATAAGAACAGGCTTTGTTCATCACTCTCTCTCTCTCTCTCTCTCTCTCTCTCTCTCTATATATATATATATATATATGTATGTATATAAACCAAAGCGTTGTAGTCGTCGTTGTTGCTGTCAAATCTTAAACATAACTAACATGGCAGTTGTTCTCGTGAGCTTCCAAGGTTCAACAATAAATACATCCTGAGAAAAACGATAACAAAGGAAATGAGAATGAAGTCCTTAGACAAAGTTGAACAAATCTTATGACTTATTCATTTTCTTTCTTTATTTTTTCCCTTTTTCTTCATTTCATATATTTATGTTTTGTTGCTAAAATTCATTGATGTATGTATGTATTATTTATTCACCCATGTCTGTTAATTAAGTGATTTATTGTTTGATTATCTATTTCTTACCTGTTTTGCCCAAAACAATATTACATTCTATTGTTTGCGTGTGTGTATGTGGGGAGGGGAGGGGGGCTTGGGGGCGTGCTTGCGTGGGTTCGAGCGTCTGTGTGTGTTGTCAGTACAACTAGGGGTTAATCTGACAATAAACTGGTTTCAGTCGGTTAGTGTGTGGGTGCGCGCGCGCGTGTGTGTGTGTGTGTGTTTGTCTGTCTGTCTCTCTCTCTGGGTGTTTGTGTGCCTGTGTGAGGGGATCTAGAGAATACGAAAAACCATCTCTTCATCTTTCCATAAAGACTTAATCTGTAATTAGTGACTTCACAGTGTCCACGTCGTGGAAAATCTATTAAATCCTTGAACGAATTCTACATCCGTCTTTCGATCCAGATCTGCAAATGAAAACAGAAAAGTATTTGGAACAAAAAATTAATGGATTCGTGCTTGGCCCGCATTCTGTCTTCCCACCAAGTTTGGTTAAATTGCTTTTAGTAGTTTTTTTTTTTTCTCGTGATTTTGCTGACAGACAGAAAAATAAACCAGCTAACGCATGCGGTTGGAACGCAGCCTTCTTAAGGGGTAATAATATACACCATCTCCTGCTAAAGAACTGTTTCGTTTTTTAAATGCTCCGAGAAGAATAAAAGAAACAGATGAAGGTGAAGCTGTGTGTGCATGTTGAAGTGAAATCAGGAGAGAGGCAGGGGATGAGGGAAAAATGAAGCGAAGTTTCTAACCACCTAAGTTTTTTTTTTTTTTTTTTTTTGTTTTTTTTTTTTTCACTAAACGAGTTTGTTTTTGAATCTGCAGAATGACATTCAACAAAAATGAATGTCTGGAAATGATGGGAACAAGAAATCTGTAGAGCAGAATATGAGGCAATAATCTTGGAGAAACACCGGGCAGGAAAATTGGGTTTCTTTAAAAAGGCAGCCGTGCTGGGAGTTATTTTAGTTTCTTAACTTCTCACGGCTGAAGAAATCTTAGAGGAAATGAATGACTATGGATGCAAGGCATATTCATTAGTTTCTTAACTTCTCAGGGCTGAAGACATCTTAGTGGAAATGAATGATTATGGGTGCAAGGCATATTTAGTTTCTTAACTTCTCACGGCTGAAGAAATCTTAGTGGAAATGAATGATTATGGGTACAAGGCATATTTAGTTTCGTAACTTCTCACGGCTGAAGAAATCTTAGAGGAAATGAATGATTATGGGTGCAAGGCATATTTAGTTTCGTAACTTCTCACGGCTGAAGAAATCTTAGAGGAAATGAAGGATTATGGGTGCAAGGCAGAGTGGATGTGCTGGGTCCTGACAACGACGACAGAACAAACAGAAAACATGCTAATGTCAAATATCGTTTAGTATTGTACACTGTGGTCAGCAAGTCCTTGCTACTTGCACATGTATGCCTAGGTGTACATTTGACATACATAAGTGCCATCATTCTTTTTTTTGTTGTTGTGATTTTTGTGACAACATGACGTCAAAACAGCCATACGCATCGGTCTGCAATTGAGCATACATTAATGTGAGAGTTAAGTCCCTAGCAATTAGGTGAAAATCGCTCTGCTACTGTGGGCCCTTCTGGGAGCACTGTGTGCACAGAAAGCCAGCCAGCAGACTCTGTGACACTACAGGGGACAACACTGCTCTACCACTCTCATACCCTCCCCGCCAGTCACAATGCTTTACTACCTTCGGTTGTTGAAAAGTTTTACCATCCCTCATATCTTCCCCCCCCCCCCCCCCACCCTCACCCCCACCTATACCCTCCCCTTAACCTACCCTCACCTACACCCTCTCCTCAATCACCCTATCTTCCACTCTCCCATCCCTGCCATTCTCTCTCTCTCTCTCTCTCTCTCTCTCTCTCTCTCTCTCTCTCTCTCTCTCTCTCTCTCTCTCTGCGTACGTACTCCCCGTCTCTTTCTGTCATTTGGTTATGCTCAACCCTCCCGTTCCCTCCTTTCCCTCCATCTGATCATCAGTATAGTCTCTGGCAGTGTTGAGGATAGAGACAGACAGAGAGATGTAGACAGAAGAAGGTGTGGAATGCAGTGAGTGGGATGATAGCCAAGCGATATCGTGCTTAACAAAAAACCCATAATATTTCAATTTAAAACTTAATAATAAATGATTAAAAAAAAAGATGCTGATGACAGTGTTGATGAAGGATCAAATAGAAAAGAGAGAGAGAGAGAGAGAGAGAGAGAGAGAGAGAGAGAGAGAGAGAGAGAGAGAGAGAGAGAGAGAGAGAGAGAGAGAGAGAGAACGATCCAAAGCAAAAGCAACAATAGCTTACAGAAAAACAGAAATAAGAGTGACAAGAAGAGTCAGGTTACGATGAAATTTTATATGAATATTGGTGCGTTGCTTCACAGGCCGTATTAAAGATGTTACGAGATCATCAGTCAACCAGTTAATAAATTGTCAATATGAGCAACACCGCACATGGACACGCAAAAGTTAAATTCTCTCTCT
>JADBJO010004921.1:128107-140607 GCA_016801955.1 Conus betulinus
TAAGCTTGCTGAAGGCTCATTTTCAGAAGCATTTATTATTCCCCATTCACCCACTCAGGCACATACTGTTAGGCAGAATTATCTACCACTGCAGATATGAATGCCTATCTCCACCTCTTTCTTCAATCTAAGACATAAGAGCAAACTACAATAGTGTGTGTGTGTGTGTGTGTGTGTTGTGTGTGTGTGTGTCTGTGTGTGTGTGTGCTCAAGAAAAACTTCTCTCTCTCTCTCTCTCTCTCTCTCTCTCTCTCTCTCTCTCTCTCTCTCTGTGTGTGTGTGTGTGTGTGTGTGTGTGTGTGGTGTGTGTGTGTGTGTGTGTTAAAAGCCTGCAACACTGCTCAAGAAGAACCGCTGATCTTTTTTGATAACTTAGTTTCCAGATCACAAAGACATTTACGTATTCATTTCTAGTAACCAGCTAGATCATGAAGAACCGTATACATTCATCTTCAAAGCCGTGTTGTACCGATCACGTACGACTGCACACAGATTTTTTTTTTCATGGCCTGCTTCACAATGATGAAAATTGTAGACGTTCATTTGTAGCATTTTTTCTACAGAAAAAAAAAAAGTGAATAGATGCATATTGTTATTTTTAATACTCTATGATGCAGGTCATGAAGAGCCGAAGATAGCTATCTTACTGGCCACGTATAATTATCAATAGCTGTTCCTAATGATCTTTAATAATCTGCTGTTCAGATCATGAAGAGATGCAAATAGTGATGTTTATCAGTCTATACCATACAATCGTGTGAAAACTGAATATTTCAATTTTTATACCCAGCTACACAGGCCATGAAGAGACGAAGGTCTTGAATAGCCTACAACCCAGCGAATGAGGCTGTTATTATTCAGCTTTCATGCCCCACTTTATAGGACACGAAGAGATGTAGAGATTGATCTTTAATGGTTTACAAATCATTAGCACTATAGAGATAAATAGAGATTAGTTTCCAATGATTTGCTGTACAGACAATGAACGTTTGTCGAGATAGATTGCCATGGCCTATTCTACAGATCGAGAAATAGCGTATCAAGTCTGTATGTGTCACTGTCGTTTTAGCGAAGTGAGCTGCAAAAAACCAATAATAATGATGAGAAGAAGAAGAAAGAGAAGAAGAAGAAGAAGAAGAAGAAGATAATTATAATGATATAACAACAACAACAACAAGATTAATAATCATAATAATAAAATAATAATAATAATAATAATAATAATAATAATATAATAATAAATAATATGGAATTTGACGGCTGATAGGATTCTACTTACCGCAGCAGTTTACCCGCTTTTAGACGCCAGTACACACGAAACAGCTGGTTCACATATTTGAAAACAATCACGAATACAGATAACTCAAAGGACACAAACGTGCTAACAAACAGAGGAAAAACTACCAATGGAAGATCAGTTCTGCTGATGTTTGATTATCTGAAAGCGGGTTTACTGATCAACGTTGCCTTCGCTCCAAAATACTGTGACCTATAAATGTTGCCTCGCATTATAATGAATAAATCCTTTTACATGAGCTGCATTTTTTCCAGAGTTCGATAGTTCTTTGTGCCAGACTCTCAGCTGTGTTTCTGTAAGATGTAACATCTACGGCCATCACAGAAAAAAGCACACGCAACACGCAAAACGCTTTGGAAATTGGGTCCGAAATCCTGAGACACTTTAACACGATTGCACATCAATGTACCTATCTCTAACAACATCAAGAGTGCTGTCTCTTTGTACGCCTTGTTTTTCTCTCCGTCGCTGCTGCCCCCGCCTTCATCATCTCGAATTCCCTCTAGAATGTTGCAGCGTCTGTCTCGCAACAAAAAGAGACGTTATAAGGACGTCGCCATTACCCGCCGCTATGTGTCTGTTGTCTCCATCAATGTCTCGTAAAACGACGAGACCGTTTAGAGAGGCCTTGAACAGACAGATACAAATTTTGGAAAATATATATGAAAATGATCCATTATTTGGACATAATCACGGATCAAGAAGACAAGAAAAATATAGTCTTGTACCGTTTACTTCATACGAACTGTTCAGTAGGAATTGATGAAAGTTTATAGACGCAGCAGAAGTTCTCATGGAGGCTTTTCACATCAAACATTTTGTATAGCTAATATCACTTCAACATCGTGAACATTATCTGCAACAACAACTCAATAATAAAAGACGAAATGCATTCTCACCGGGAGAACGTCTTTGCAGTACCGGCGACGCAGTAATGCTATACAAATTGAATCATACAATCAAACCATTTATACCACCTATAATTATCATAATAAAAAACACATGATTCAGTCGACCACGTCTGTAATAATCAATAGGTTTTTCGTTAGTTTGTTTGTTTTCCCCCAAACAATTATAACACCTACAGTTGTTCATCATATGTCTATTCACTTAAATGATAACTCTGTGAATGGATTAAGCTTGTGGTTCACATCTGTCTGATGGTTCGTTTTAACACAAACAATACCGAGTATGATGAAGGTGTTCCTGCCACAGTTGACCCACCGTGCACAGAGCACGATCTGTGTAGTACATCCACTCCTCATCTTCTGGTTCCCACCGTTTCACCACCTAGTGCGTCCAGAAACCCCACTTAGCCCTCTGCAGGATGAGGTGTGGTAACAGACTCAAGGAATCTCTCTCTCTCTCTCTCTCTCTCTCTCTCTCTCTCTCTCTCTCTCTCTCTCTCTCTCTCTCATTTTACTTGGAGACTTTAACATAGATCTTCTGAAAACGCAAAACCAATGGACACAAGCATTCAATCTATTTCATTTGCATCAAGTCATCGATTTTCCAACGAGAGTCACACCAAACTCGAAGACACTTATCGACCATATTTGTATTTCAGATAAAACTAACGTAGCAGAAGCCTGCGTCCTGTTCTAAACTGTAGTGATCATTACCCAATTTGTATCGCATGGTCCAAAAAAGGAGTAAAAATTCCCAAAACGGGACACAGGACAACCGTTGCTTTACAAACTTTAACAACCAAGATTTTCTGCATGACTTGCTCAACTCAAATCTCTCTTCAGTTTTCAACATAACTTATCCAGATCTTGCTGTTGAATTTTGGATTAAAACATGTACAGAAATATATGACAAACACGCCCCCTAAAAGCGATTAGAGTACGACATGATCCTAAAGCGGCATGGTGCACTAAAGGGTTACAGGAGGAAGGTTACCTTAGAGATATGCTTAAACAACATGGCTATGAAGCGGAATCTAGAAAACTGAGAAATGCAATAAATTCACAGAAGCGTAGAGAAAAAAAGAAATATTATCGAGAACTAGTGTCATCAAACCAGAACCCAAAACTGGTATGGAGAGCTATTAACGAGCTTACAGACAATCAATCTTCTTCAAAATCAACTGTAATTAAAGACATCTCTGTCGAACAACTGAACTCCCACTTTTGCACTATAGCCAATAGCATTGTCACGACAGATTCTTCCAGATCAAACGACCTTCAAAAACTGAAACAATATTGCCAAGATAAAAACATCACGTCTGAACTTTATATTCCACCAGTAACAGTATTTGAAGTTTATCACTACCTAACGCACTAAAAACAGTCAGATGCCTGCGGGGTGGATGGCCTAGATGGCAAAATCCTCAAACTAGCAGCTCCAGCAATTACAGATACGTTAACATACATCTTCAATTTATGCATCGACAAAAATTATTTTCCCGATAGTTTCAAAAAGCGAAAGTCATACCTATCTACAAAGCAGGTGATAACTCAGACCCTGCAAACTACAGACCAATCTCAATCACTTCCACTCTTTCCAAACCTTTGGAAAAACACATAATCAAACACACATTACACCACCTTAATACTTACCACTTGCTTCATCCAAGACAGTCCGACACAACCATTCATGCCACACAGCCCTAATCAACCTCGTTGATGACTGGCTAAATAGCATTAACAACAACAGATATTGTGGTGTCCTATTTATTGATTTCAAAAAAGCATTTGATGTGATAGACCATAACCTTCTTCTCAGAAAATTGAAATTGTATGGCTTATCCACAAAAACGCTTACGCTTTTTGACTCATATATTACAAATAGGGCAACAATGTGTGAAAATTAATACAACTTTCTCTTCATTTCAAACACTTTCCTATGGCGTCCCACAAGGCTCTATCCTGGGTCCCTTACTGTTCACCATTTACATCAATGATCTACCTCTGTATATCACATCCACCTGTGAACTCTTTGCTGATGATACAACAATACACACAAATCATTCTGATGTTACTGTTCTTGCACAAACTTTACAAGAAAGTGCAAATGACCTCATAAGATGGACTTCTTGCATCTCCTTGGAATGTTTTCATTGTCAGATTGTTTTAATGCTCTTTCCCGCACCCACTCTCGCCTCTTCGTCCCTCTCTCCCTTTCGCATTCTCTGTCGCCCTTCCCTGCACTCCTTTCGCTCCTTCTCTCTCTCTCTCTCTCTCTCTCTCTCTCTCTCTCTCTCTCTCTCTCTCTCTCTCTCTCTCTCTCTCCCATTTTACTTTTTTTGTGTATCGTATTGTAGTTCTAGTCACTTTTTGCATGCTTCTTTTGTTGCCTTATCTTATGTTGACCCTATTCAGGGCGAGGACTGGATGTAAAAAAAGCACATCAGTGCTTATCTATTATCCCCGTATATAAAGAATTTTGTCTTGTCTTTCTCTCTCTCTCTCTCTCTCTCTCTCTCTCTCTCTCCTCCTCCCTCCCTGCCTCAGCCTCTGCGTGTGTCCCTATCTCTTCCACATGGCAATACATATATGGATTAGAGATATGCACATTTTATTACGTTTGCATTGATTTCGTTTTGCTTTAGCTCAAGTCGTTCGTTCTCTGTCTGTCTGTCTGTCTGTCTGTCTGTCTGTCTCTCTCTCTCTCTCTCTCTCTCTCTCTCTCTCTCTCTCTCTCTCTCTTTAAAACACCAGTATCCTTGCATTACCCTTTTTCTTAATGTTCATGCTCACTGTAGTCATCACTCATTATCCGTTCTCCTCGCGCGAGGCACATAAAGAAGTTTTTCTGGACTCTGTCAAGCAGCATGAATGTGACATTATCAACACCTTGTTTTGTTTATAAAGCTGTGTTTTACTCGGTTTATCAAATAACGGTCGTATTACAAGGAGACAGTTACCTTTGAATTCATACACTTGAGGATAGTAGGACGAGGATAGGGGAGGAATTTCGTCACAACGTGGAGTGTTCCGGAATAAGTAGAAATAGAGGCTAGCAAGAGAAGGTCAATAGCAAACTCCAAGAAAACAAGTTTTAATTTCACAGACATAAAACTATTAACTCGTTACTTGAACAGCACACACTTGTTGTACATTTCCAAAATAAACATGAAATTCGTCTAATAACACGCGCATTTCAAATCTGACTTACGAACTTATATCTAACTTTTTAAAAGACCCTTAAAATATAGCGGCTCCATATGTCTGTCTTAGAGTGGCCATTCTGTTTTTTTGCATTATTCACCCTTAACTTCTTTTAATGAATCTTACTTGTTCCATATATGGTATGGAAAATACTTTTTCCCCACAGGCTGTGAATTTAGCAAATGAAGTATAGTGAATTAATTCCACATAATCCAGAATGCATGCAGCTTATTAAGTGAACAAATGATCATGGCCACTTTCATTTGTCCAAACGTCTGGGCGGCCATACCTGAGAATTAGTTCATTTTACTGCTGTCTACGGATTTCAGGAGGCTCTTGTGGACAGTTTGTTCTTTTCTTGCGATCAATGTCTTTCAGGGGGATTCACTAGACAATTCTTCCTGACTGCTGTCTGTCTGTGATTGTCAAGATATTCATCGAACGATTCGTTGCTGATTATTTTAACGGCATTCAGAAAAGGACAATCCTTTCTAGACTGTCGGCCATGATTTTTACGAAACCCCGCTGAACAATATTATATTGGTTGATGTCGATGACATTCATTCAGAGAACTCCATTGGATAATTCGTTTGTGATCTTTGTCTATATTCTCCTTGTCATTTCTCTTCTCATGTCCCCCATCTCTAGTCTTTAATCCATACATCGTTATTCACAAAATGCCCAGCACCAGCCCTTCATCTTACCTATTTTTGTAGAATCTAGGTCTCGTTTCAGTTGGAAGAGTTCTATTGTTGATTTGTTTTAAACAAAGAGATTCAAAAATGCGTTGATTAAACCGCCAGGAATGTCACGTGCTACATTTCTGAAGGAGACTTTAACCACTTTTAAGGCTATTTTATATTAATCTAATCGTATGTCCTTCTGCTTGTGCATATGTGTGTATGCGCGCGCTTGCTTATTTCTGTATGTGTGAGGAAGAGGCGGTATGTTTGTGCATACGTGGCACGCATGTTCGAATCCACAAGAACGTCTGCGTGTTAAAAAAAAAAAAAAAGTATCTTATAACAGCTAGTTCACATGCACTCATTATGCACCTCTCATTGCACCTCTCTCCTCTCTCTCTCTCTCTCCTCTCTCTCTCTCTCCTCTCTCTCTCTCCTCTCTCTCTCCTCTCTCCTCTCCCCCCTCTCTCTCTCCTCTCTCTCTGTGATGAATTTTTACAGAACACACACACACACACACACACACACACACACCTCATCATCACACACTCTCACACACCTTAAACTCCTAGTCTCATTTGTATTCTCTTTCATTTCTCTCTCTCTCTCTGGCTCTCTCAACACTTGCTGCTAATCTCTCCTCTCTCCCTCTCTCTCCTCTCGCCTCTCTCCCAAGTAAAACATCCTCTCTTCTCTCTCTCTCTCCTCTCTCTCGGGACAAATTAGTTTATACACACGAACACAACACACACACACACACACACACACACACACACACACACACACACACACCTTAAAGCCGTTTTCATTATATTAGTCTCATTGTATAGACGCATTATATATTAATTTGCGTATCATGCTTTGTATGGCTTACAACACTTGCGCTAATTTTCTTTGTTTGACAGACAAATTAGACTGTGCAAGAAAAAAAATCATTTGTTTTCAACCTGCACTCAGTCACTTGTTTCTACACCGTCACGAATTGTCGTGTAATTGATCAGAGAAAATGTGGTCAGGTAGACGCATGAATGAACAGGTCCATGAACAAATCTACGAATGTACAAATGAGTGGGTGAATGAAAGAATGAATCAAAGAAAGAAAGAAAGAAAGAAAGACAGAATGAGTAAATGAATGAATGAATGAATGAATGAATGAACGAACGAACAAACGAACGAGCGAACGAACGAACGAACAAACGAACGAACGAACGAACGAACCAATGAACGAACGAATGAATGAATGAATGAATGAATGAATGAATGGTCCAACGAATAAATAAACAGCAGCATGATCGACCAAGCTTTTCTCAAGCGGTCTGTCTGTTTACAATGTAGCCAACCCACAGTCACATTTCCGGCGTAAGGCAAATGACACTATGGGGACACACCCCAGAGAACGCTGCCAAACACGCAACCTATTCCCTGCCACCTGCGGGAGCAGGCTCCCTGAGTGTGTTTTCAGGATGCCGCCTCTTTCTCGAAGGAGTAACAAGTCTGTGCTGTGCATGAGGTAGCAGTCTGCTTCCCCACCAGGCCCTCCCCGACGACACTGCCAAGTGAAACGAGAACAAGGCTAAAGTGCTGGGTGATCGTGAAATATAGGTTTCGGTCTGCCTCTTTGACAGTCTGTCCGCTCCTTTCTCTGTCCGTCTGTCTGGGTCCCTTTCTCTCTGTCTCTGTCTGTCTGTCTGTCTGTCTGTCTGTCTCTCTCTCTCTCTCTCTCTCTCTCTCTCTCTCTCTCTCTCTCTCTCCTCTCCTCTCTCTCTCTCTCTCTCTTTTCTCGTTACTGCATCATTTGCCAAACGTTCTCAATCTTTTCTCTATGCTCCCTCCCTCTCCTTCCTTCCTTTCCCGCTTCATTCTATCTCCACAACACCTCTCTCTTCTGCATCCATGGTTTAAAAGTAGACTGAAAATAAATCCTGAAGCGCCCATTTAGAAAAAAAAAGAAATAAATCGAATCCTTCTGAAAGTTCCGATGTCACTTACCTTCTTTGAATATTTCTCGCAGAGCAGTTATGAGCAGAGCGGAGCCGGAATAGCTCAGTTGGTAGAGCGCCTGACTCGTAATCTTGCTGATCCTGGGGTTGCGGGTTCGAATCTCCGCTGGGGCGTTTTCGGTACAGGGGGGGTTTTTCCCTCGGAGTTAACATTGGGTTCTGACTCCATTTCCCATACAGTCCTTCGAATGAGACTATAAACCGAGGTTCCGTGTGTGAACGCACGCATAAATCTTGCACACACGTAAAATCCCATCACCAACTTTCGGAAGAGAAGGCCAGTTTGGCCTTTGGTATGGATGACACGTTACACATAGCATGCAGCCTGCGTGAGAAATGGAAAGCATGAAGGAAGTAAGGAAAACCGAGAAGATGTTTAATTGAAATCCAAATTCCTCTATATGAATGTATGTCATATGTGAGAAAATGGGTAATGTGGCTAAATTATTGTTTATTTGCTGTGAATGTGTGTGACCACAAATTAATTTCTCAAATTGAGATAATAAAGTTTACTTGACTTGACTTGACTGACTTGACTTGACTTGAAATTGAGTGAACGATATTGAACGATATTGACTGGATGACACGGGAAACGACTGAATGAAGCGCCAGCTGGCAGCTCTTCCGTCGGCACTACCCAGGTAGGCAGCCCGTTGTGTAAACGAGTGTTGATTGTAAAGCGCTTAGAGCTTGGGCTCTAGCCGAGAATAGGCGCTATGTAAGTATTAATTATTATTATCATTATTATTATTATTATAAAGACCTATCGGAGTCCCCAAAATGACGACGTTTGCAACCTTGTAGCCAGAGACAAAGAAACTTTGTTAACATGAAAATGGATATGCACACACGGTTTTTCATGCAAACCCGTCACGAGTCTCTACAGAATGAGCTGTACATGAATATTATGATGAACAACGCAGACTGGTTAGCTCTCTTCCTTAAGGTCATAAGGTCATATCTTTTGGAAATAAGGTTGAATAAAATCACCAAAGAAGAACTGCGACGGATACAATGTTAAAGTAAACATGTGCAGCATCTCTCTCTCTCTCTCTCTCTCTCTCTCTCTCTCTCTCTCTCTCTCTCTCTCTCTCTCCTCTCTCTGTGTGTGTGTGTGTGTGTGTGTGTGTGTGTGTGTGTGTGTGTGTGGTGTCTCTTGTGTGTGTGTGTGTGTGTGTGTGTGCGTGTGTGTGTGTGTGAGAGTATGCGTGTGTGTGTGTGTGTCTCTCTCTGGGGTGTCTCTCTCTCTCTCTCTCTCTGTCTCTCTCTCTCTCTCGTCTCTCTCTCTCTCTCTCTCTCTCTCTCTCTCTCTCTCTCTCTCTCTCCTCTCTCTCTCCTCTAGGTTCAGCATCTTTTATGTCTGACGTTTCATGTACTTTTCGGATTCACGAAATTAGTTATAGGAAATACGTAGAGTGATATTTTTGGGGGGCGGAAATAGGTTGCTTTATGTGTGTCATAACTTTGTACTTTGGCCTTTGCTCTGCCCATTATTTGATGTATCATTACCCACTCCTATCTTTTCCTTTTTGTCTATTTTGGAGACAGGATAAAAAAAGAGTTGTGAAGCTTTAAATCTGAACCAAGCTTGATTTGACTTGAACGCTATCAATCTCATCTATACCTCACCTAACGTGCCAATGTTTCCGACATGACCTCAACATTTATCTAACTGCTAATTTTACTAACCCTTACCTGAATGTTTCTAAAATTACAAATCTCAGCAACCATATCTAAGTCCTGTTTGAAATGCCAATGTTGACGACCTATTTGAAAGATTACAAAAGTGCTAGTGTTAGTGGCCTTCTCTCAATGTTTCTGAATGTAGCAACCTTATCTGAATCCTACTCAAAATGTTAATGTTTGAAACCTGTTGTCAACACTTACGAACGTGCTAACGCTAGCAGCCTTAGCTCTATAGATCTAAAAGAAATACACGTAGAAATTTTATTTCAATTCTCCTCAAAATTCCAATATTTGCAACCTGATCAGAATACCTAGATGTGCAGGTGCTAATAGCCTTACCTGACTATTCCTAACATTGCTAATGCCAGCAACGTTATCTGAATCATTTGCAATATACCAATGTTAGAAACATTATTTGCATTCTTCTGAAATTGCCAATGTAAGCAACGGTTCAAACAAACGTTGTTAAAACATTATATGAATCCTTTTCAAACTGCCATCAACTGTTATCAAAGCGTTCTGAAATTCAAACAAAATGTCACTGTTTACTTCTTGATTCGAATTCCTGTGAAATGCCACTGTTTACAACTTAATCAGAAATCTCTTTGAAATGCCAGTGTTTACAACCTGATCCTAAAACCTTTGAAAGTGCTAATGTTTAAAACATTGTCTGAATCCTTAAAGAGTTTGTTAATATATGTATAAACTGACCCAAAGCACCAAGGCTTATAACCTACCCTCAACCTACCCTACTAGAAGCACAAGTGTTTACAATCTTAGTTTATTTTTGTCAAAGTGCCAATGTCCGATCCGAAACATGTCCACAGCGTATTCCTGACTAGCCTGGTTTTAATTTTTTAAAATCCTGTCTTTGAACACTTCACTCAAATTCTCACATCCCGAAGTTATTCGTGTCTTTTAATTCCAATAATTTCCACAGCAGATGGCAAAGTCTTCCCAAACCAGGCAAGTGTCTATTTGCCCAGGGCTAAATTCACATATCACAAACCGTAAGATCGTCTTATCATCAACTATGTAACAAGGCACGAAAACGCGTGAGCGCGCGCGCGCGCGCGCGAGAGAGAGAGAGAGAGAGAGAGAGAGAGAGAGAGAGAGAGAGAGAGAGAGAGAGGAGGAGAGAGAGAGAGAGAGAGAGAGAGAGAGAGAGAGAGAGAGAGACAGACAGACAGACAGACAGACAGACAGAGATGTTGGTGCATAATACAAATAAAGGTGAGTGCCATTGTGGACTTTGAGACAACAGTTTTTCATTCAAGAACTGTATCGGTCCATTCAGGAAATGATTATTAGAAAGGTAAGTGTCAGCGCAAATATGATCACTTTATCCATGAGCAAATTATACCAAAAGAATTTACGCTTCGTCCAGGTTATACACTCAAACATAGTGATTTCTCAGAACTGAACAATATCCTCACGGATTTTTTCCCCTTTTTTTCCCCTTCTTTACCAGCATGCGTCTATGCAACCGCAGTGACAAAGTGCATGACGTAAAGTGGGTGCTAAAGCTTGCTGAAGACTGGCGCTCATCACTATTAAAACACAGCTGAGCGAAAGTTCATTGGCTTGGACTACACTGCTAACACATTGTTTCATTTTTCGCTGGTTTCCAGATCTTTCAAACAGATGATTAATAACACATCCTCACTACTCGGCAAACCAGACAGTCTGCGATGGTAAATGACTCCCGGATATGTCTGTCGATTTTTGTTTTCATGAGCAAAATTATAGCAATTCGTCATACGTTCCCTTGAACTCTGCAGACAGTAGTTTCAAGTCCTGACATTCCGCCTTCTGGGCTCAACCCTCTTTCAGAAAACTTTCTTTTTGCGAAAGATACCTTGCAAATGACTGCAAACCCTAAATCTGCAAACAAAGCTTCTTTTTCGAATCTCTGACCGTCTGCTAACGGGAACTACACACATCATGAACAAGTCTCTCACAACTGTCCCAACCCATTAACCCTACCCCTCTTCATCCTCATTCTTCCGCCAAAAGTTCCGTAACTACTACCACAGCAGAGAAATGTAACTTTCCATTTACTTGCAGGTTCTTTTTGTCTGCTCTCTGCCAATCTGTTGAAAGTAACACCAATTCATTCTCTGATCAAGTGCATGACTTCAGGTTGGGCTTATCTAAAACAAAAGTATACCATCGACTACGTTTACACGCTGGATGCAACTAAGACATTAATTCACGCTATACGATCGTAATTCTAGTGTTCTTAACTGTCTACAGAATTTCTCACATCTCTCAAGCAAGTCCAAAATTTGGCTGCCAAGCTAAACCCTATAGGAGCAAAAATACAATAACTGGTCCAATGATATGGGGAACAAACAAACAAATTACAAGACGGACACGACGCGTTTCGACCTATTGATCTCTTTCAGGGAGAGTAAATATCATTCATTCAAGCCATGGAAAACAAGTGACAAACAAACTGTTACTTAGCTCTTCGATCTCAGTGCATGATGTGGTCTTCAAGGTACCTTAATCACGAACAAACCGTTGCTTAGCTCTTCCATCTCAGTGCATAATGTGGTCTTCAAGGTACCTTAATCTAAACACTGTGCACTATCCTTAACAAAACGACTCCGGCTTCTCGCTGAACAAACAGTAACGCTCAAAATCCCTGTCTTCGCTTCCATGTCCTTTCAAGGGCGTGAACCTCGGTAAGAAATGATTATTAAGATTTTATCAAGGT
>JADBJO010004921.1:145607-153107 GCA_016801955.1 Conus betulinus
TCCGATTTTCAGAGTTTGTGTTCATGTTGTTTGCAGGGAAGAATCGAGTCACACAAGCGTGCGCAACCTTTCGAGCTGGCATGTGGTGCTTTTACGGATATCTTGCCTTCTTTGGAAGTTCAAGAGTTTGATAACATTTTTGTCAGCTGCGAAAAAAAAGAAAGAAAAAAAGAAATCACTGAATATGAATTGCTAATGAAATCGTTAGCATCTTTAGTAGTTTGGTTTCAACGGCCTCAACAACCGATTTCACACACGAGTCTATTTTGAGGGGGTGACTGTCCTCAGCTTTTGATCTGTTGTGTAAAATCATCTGGTCGACCACTTTGTTGCGTGTAAGATTCTTTTTTGTTTTACAGTTGTTACACAGTTCCTAGCCGTGTGACCGCTAGTTGCACAAACAATGTGTGAATAGCCAAACAGCGGAACCCGCTTGCTCCAGATGTTGACACGCTACGTTGAGTTTCCTTGCATCATTTTTTTTCACAAATACTTTCTTGACACGGTTCAAAATGGGTAAATTATTTCCAAATGGCGTTTATTGTCCCCCCCCCCCCCCCTCCTCTCCCCCGTTCTCCATACACTACCTTCTGATTTTGTAAGCAAACTTGATCCCTGAATGTTCTTCTGCAATTAGGAGAATACCTACCACTGAATTGTAGATTGTAAGTCTGTGTTGCACACCATGGGTAGAAAATCATCACTAGGCAGATGTTCGTTTCCAGTCTACTCAGGTGACAGGGATGGAATAAATCCAGGTCTCGTTATCAATTCTGTTCACAGCTTTCAATTCAACTCACCCCATACCCCTTGGTAGTAGTGCTATCTGTTTTAAAACCTTTTTTTTTTTTCATTCACATCACAATTATACCTACCAAACTAATCACGCTGATTGGTGTGGTTTCAACATATGTGCCACAATGAAAAGAAAGAAGATAACTATAACTATAACAATATATATATATATATATATAATATATATATATATATATATATATATATATATATATATATATATATATATATATATATATATATATATATATATGCGTGTGTGTGTGTGTGTGTGTGTGTGTGTGTGTGGTGTGTGTGTGTGTGTGTGTATCGTAACGGAGAGAAGACTAAATCTCACCTGAAATTTTCGCATCAGAAAAGTACATTATCGGAGCTTACGTTTGAGTCGATTGTACTATGCATTTGTTCAGCATTCGTTGTCAATCCGGCAGTAAAGTGGTACTTGATTTAGTTCAGGGAAAGACAAGGCGAAGAACAGGTTCAGTGTACCTTATTTCTAGGCTTTTTCGATAGACGCGGAAAATCTCTTCACATCACTGCCTTTACGGCTGTCAGATTAGCGGCCTTTTGCCTTTTAAATGTTTTCTTCACCCACTTATCCCCCTTCCCCTCTCTCCTCCCTACCATCTCTCATAATGCCGAGGGAATTTCGTCAACGTTACGCAATATTGTCTTAACACTGCGTGGGTTTATTAGCATGCAAAAATAAGAGAATATCAGGAAACTCAGAGTACGAAATATCAAACGCACATCTTCAAATGAGCCAGTTTGTAGACGATTCATAAGTAAACAGAAATCATTTTCTCGGGGCAAAAAAGCGTGAAACTGAATTTGAGAGGGGACAAAAAAACAGAAATGCATGTCAAGGGCAACAGAACACACACACACACACACACACACACACACACACACACACACACACACAGAGAGAGAGAGAGAGAGAGAGAGAGAGAGAGAGAGAGAGAGAGAGAGAGAGAGAGAGAGAGAGAGACGTTTATGATGCGGTCAAATAAGAACCATGAAGAATGACAGCGCACTTTTTGCTGCAACATTCGAATTGTCCGGAGCCACAAAGCTGTAAAAAGAGAACTGCTCAAAGTTATGACGAAGTATATGCTAATTGCATGGAGTTACAGTGCTGTAAAATAAGAACCGCTCGAAGTTACAGCCCCCCGTAAAAAAAGACCTGTACGTTGTCACAGTACATAAAATAATAATTACATGGAGTCACATTTGTGTGAAATGAAAAGTCTGTGTATGTGTGTTGTATATCCATATCCAACATCCCCCCCCCCACCCCACACACACACACACACACACACACACACACACACACACACACACACACACACACACACAACTTTCCTCGGCATACATTGAACTCTCACTCAAATCCATTCAAACCGAAAAAAAAAAAAAAGATAACTCATTTCTAATATGTTTCACGGATTATTTACTACAATATTGTCAAACATGTACAAATATGATTAATAACAAACAGTATGTTGTAATTTGCGTCCGGAAATGTACAGCAAATAGAAAGATCATGTTGCTGAAAGAATGGAGAAGAAGGAAAGAACTGTAGAATGGAAGACAGAATGAGGAAAGAAATAAAAAAAATGTTTTTTAAAAAAAGTACACCAAGCAATACAGCTACGTGCAGTGCTGTAAAAAGAAGACCTACACGGCGCCATGGCTGCTTTATATGATAAGAGCACGGAGCCACAGTGCTTTAAAAGGAAAACTGGTAAATGTAATAGAACTCTAAAAAAAAAATAATAATAAAATAAGAGAGAGAGAGAGAGAGAGAGACAGACAGACAGACAGACAGACAGACAGACAAAGACAGAGAGAACTGCTATGTTTCAGAGTGCTTAAAATGAAAAACAAAGCAGCGAGTTATAGTGCTGCAAAATCAAAACTGCACTAAATCGTATTACTGTAAAAAGAAGCATGCACATTGTCATAGTGTTCAGAATAAGAAGTGATCGGAAATCAGAACAGAGCTAATTTATAGCTCTCTAAAATCGTTAATGCGTGTAAACGCGTAAAAAGAGAACTGCATGCTCATAATAATTAAATTAACTAAAGGAAGCTTAAGTTCTGTAAAATGAGAGATGTACGATCCTTGTGTTTGACCTGAGATATGCAAAGTGCCATAGTCGTAAAAAAAAAAGGCATGTAGTTTTTGTGCTGTGTAAAGAGAGAACCTCGCTGAGTCACTGTGCTGAAAATTAAAAGTAACAGGACTCATCGTGCTGAGGAATGAAAACTACTCAGAGTCGTTGTCATAAAGTGAGAAGTGCGGGAACTTCACTCTTTAAATTGGGAAATGCAGAGTGTCAGAGTCATAAAGAATGAGTGTAAAACGTTTAGTAGCTTTGTGAGATCTGCACAGTAGCAAAGCCATGATAAGAGAAATTCAAGCGACGGTGCCTAAAACCAGAGCTGCATCGTGATACAGCGCAGAAGAAAAAAGAACAGCACGGAATGTCATACTGAACAGACAGAACTACAGAGAGTCATATTACCATACATGAAAACTGCATAGAATCATAGCGGCCTAACCTGGCACTAACAGGCGTTATAATGCTGTCAAAATGAGAATTGTGCCAGGTCTCGTAAAAAAAACAAAACACGTGGCGTTTAAGTGCCGTTTAGTGACAGCTATACAGAGTCGTAGTGCTGTATAAAAGGAACTGCTCATAGTGTTTAGAGAAAAAAAAAAAAAATTAAAAAAAAATCAGTAAAGTACTGTAAAACAAGAACTGCACAGATCTGCAGTGCTCTGAAATGAAAAGTTTACAGAATCAGAACCCTGTCAAATGAAAAGCGTAGAGAGCCAATGCGCTCAAATAACAGCACAGAGTCACAGTCAGAGTCTTTAAAATGAAAGAGTCACAGTCTTAAGAAAATGGAAGAATCACAGTCTTCATGAAATAAAGAGTCACAGTCTTTACATGGAAACTGCCCGCATAGTCAGCGAGAACTGCCTTAAAATGAGAACTGTGTGCATAGTCAATGGGAATTGCACAGTCGTGGAGATTGAAATGAGAAATGCACAGCGCCACAGTCCTAGACATTAGAATTGCACAGTCATTGTCCTTAAAATGATAGCTGCACAATCATAGTAGTCCTTCAGATGAGAAACGGACAGGCTCACAGTCATTAAAATGAAAACTGCTCCTAGTCTTTAAAATGAAGACTGCACCACCAAAGTCCTCAAAACGAGAACCATAGAGAACCACACATTCACGATAAGAACTGCTACGTCACACTCCTTAAAATGGGAACTGTACAGAGTCACAGTCCTTATAATGAGAACTGCACAGTCATAGTCCTTTAAATGAGAGCTGTATAGAGTCACAGTCCTTAACGTCAGAGCTGTTGAAAAACACTTACTTATAAGAATTGTACAGCCACAGTCCCTAAAATTAGAACTGTACTGAGTCACAGTCCTTACAATGAGAACTGTACAGAGTCACAGTCCTTACAATGAGAACTGTACAGAGTCACAGTCCTTACAATGAGAACTGTACAGAGTCACAGTCCTTACAATGAGAACTGTACAGAGTCACAGTCCTTACAATGAGAACTGTACCGAGTCACAGTCCTTACAATGAGAACTGTACAGAGTCACAGTCCTTACATGAGAACTGTACAGAGTCACAGTCCTTATCATGAGAACTATACCGAGTCACAGTCCTTACAATGAGAACTGTACAGCCACATCCCTTAACAACAAAGACTACAAAGAGTCATTATTCCTCACAATGACAACTGTTCAGAGTAGTAGTCCTTACATGAGAAGCTGCAGGGAGGCAGAAACCGATCTCGGTGTGGACAACAATTCTCTCACAACAGCTGGGGTAAGAGGTGAGGAGCCAGCTGACACATACTGATGGTTTCAGCCCTGACAGCCCGCTGACAGACAAATGTCAGCCCTGACGGCCCACCGACAGACAGTGCCAGCCCTGACAGCCCGCTGACAGACAGCCCGCTGACAGACAATGTTAGCCCTGACAGCTGCTGACAGATAGTGTCAGCCCTGACAGCCCGCTGGTAGACGTCAATGACGGCCCGCCGACAGACAGCCTGCTGACAGGTGTCAGCCCTGACAGCCCGCTGACAGACAGCCCGCCGACAGACAGTGTCAGCCCTGAGAGTCTGCTGACAGACAGTGTCAACCCTGACAGCCCGCCGACAGACAGCCCGCCGACAGACAGTGTCAGCCCTGACAGCCCGCTGACAGTGTCAGCCCTGACAGCCCGCTAACAGACAGTGTCAGCCCTGACAGCCCACTGATAGACAGCCCGCTGACAGCCCGCCCGCCAACAGACAGTGTCAGCCCTGACAGCCCGCTGACAGACAGCCCGCCGACGGACAGTGTCAGCTCTGACAGCCAACTGACAGACTGTGTCAGCCCTGACAGCCCGCTGACAGACAGTGTCAGCCCTGACAGCCCGCTGACAGACTGTGTCAGCCCTGACAGACCGCTGACAGACAGTGTCAGCCCTGACAGCCCGCTGACAGACTGTGTCAGCCCTGACAGCCCCTGACAGACAGTGTCAGCCCTGACAGCCCGCTGACAGACGGTGTCAGCCCCTGACAGCCCGCTGACAGACAGTATCAGCCCGACAGCCCGCTGACAGTGTATCAGCCCTGACAGCCCGCCGACAGACAGTGTCAGATTGACAGCCCGCCGACAGACAGTGTCAGCCCTGACAGCCCGCTGACAGACAGTGTCAGCATTGACAGCCCGCCGACAGACAGTGTCAGCCCTGACAGCCCGCTGACAGACAGTGTCAGCATTGACAGCCCGCTGACAGACGAGTGTCAGACGAGGGTGCCGGCTGAATCAGGGGGATCTGTCGCCAGTGTATTAACTCGCTGCGGGCTCATGGGATATATGAAGATCTTCACACACGGAGTGGTCCTGTCTGCTTTGGAATCGATGCCTGTGGTCCCTGGGGGCAGATCAGGGGTCTTCGTCACGCCAGTCGTTCAAACTGAGATTAACAACAGGACTGCTTCACCCAGCACTGGTTTGTTCCACGTTTTTACTACCGCTTCAAGCATAGCTTCGCTAAATTCGCCGACTTTTGAGAGGAACTTTTTTTCAGTAATTACCATTAGTTTCTGCTTTATTTGTTTTTTAGATTTTATTGCTCCTACCTTCAGCATGTTAACTGCGTCATGGCTCAGGCGACCTTAGTCAACTTCCGGCAAAAAAAAAAAAAAAAAAAAAAAAAAAAAAATTTCAGTAATGTTACAGCTTAGAAAGAACGAAACGTTAGCATTTCAGTCCAGGATACCTTTGCAAAGGGTATTTTAACTCCCAAAGTTTGGGTTTTTGTAAATCTTATAATCATTGCCTTTCAGATCGTGCCAATTAAGTTGTATCAAAGTATAATGGCAATATCCTAGGAAAGGATATGTCTCAAATTTCACAATATCATGCTGCACCGATTCCAATTCATTGCGCAAAACTGTATCAAGTATTGCACAACGCTCGCACATGAAATTACAGCGGTCAGCAGATGAAATTTGGAAGCGTCTACACATCTACAATTGTGGGTGTAAATATCTGTGTTCAGCACGGATCTTCCCACTCGAGAAAAGGAGGAAACGAAATAATTCGCTCTGACCTTTCTAGTGGCATTTTTTTTTTTCTGCGTAGCCTACCCGTGGTGACACCTCAATGCCAATATCAAGAATGACGGTCCTGGTTTGAAAGAGGTAAAATGGCTTTCGTTCATTTTTTTTTTTAGGAATATTAAGTTCGGAACGAGTAGGTAAAAAACAAAGTAGATAAAAAAAGGTATAGATCACCATGCCATGTGACCAGCTGCATTCTGACATAACGAGCTAGGTATTTCCGCAACCACTGAGATCTAGACCTGGCTGGTGACAACGCTGTAAAATTGTTCGGCGGAATTATCCAACGTGAAAAGGTGAATTAGACCATCAAACAAAATGACGTCAACACCACACACACACAACACAGCATGACATGACAGCGGTTTAGATAATAACAGACGAGTATTGAGCAATCATACCTTAATTGGCATCATAATCAGACAGTGTATGCAATGTCCAGTTGCATTGTTTAGTTTGTTTGTTTGTTTGCTTGTTCGCTTGTTTGTTTTCTCGGGTTCGTGTAGTTTGCCTCAAACCGATTTTTTTGGGTTTCCCCTTTTTTTTTCTATTACTGTCAAACTGCCCCAAGGCAATTCATAGGTAAAACCATATGGCTGAAAACACATTGCAGTTGATCTACTAGTGTATAATTGATTTGTCTATTGGATAGTGTGTTTCTGTTCAATGCATACGTCGATGGTGTTTGATTAGCTGCTTAGTACCTGTAGACTTAATGCACACCCTTATTACAAATTTTTTAGAGCCATATGGTAAAATCAAATCATGGGTATATAACTGGAGGCAGGTACTGAGTAAATGTAAGCCGCGTGAACCGCTTTTATTAACAGTTGCGTAATAGGTTCCTATTTCCCCATGAAAAGAGATCATATTAGCAATCATGTAAAAACATCGGTGATGATGATGATGATGATGATGATGATGATGATGATGATGATGATGACATTGATATTACTACTGTTACTCCTCCTCCTCCTCCTCCTCCTCCTCCTCCTACTACTACTACTACTACTACTACTACTACTACTACTACTACTACTAGTGCTG
>JADBJO010004921.1:165607-170607 GCA_016801955.1 Conus betulinus
TCAAGCCTTTACACTTCGTCTTTCTTCTCACTTTCACTTTAGGTTTGTAAACTTCCCTTCCCTTCACGCTTTTAGTTCAAGCTTCTGCACTTCTTTTCATAGTTTTAATTCAAGCCTGTACACTTCACTTCACTTCACATTTTCACTTCAGGCCTGTACAGTTTAACTTTTCAGTTTTTGTCCCAGTCGTGAAGAGTTCGCATCTCTTTGCATTTTCTTTTAGGAATGCTCATTTAACTTTTCTTACACACTTTGGTTTCAGGACTATACGTTTCATCTCTCCACACTTTCACAATGCACTCCCCTAAGCACTTTAAGCCTGAACAGTCCATCTTTCACAGCATTTTCACGTTTCCTCCCCAAGCTTTATCTTGCAACCCGTGCATTCTTCTTCCTTAAACACTTTCACTTCAGGCCTGTTCACTTAACCTCCATCTTTCACTTCAGGCCTGTTCACTTAACCTCCCCAATCTTTCACTTTAGGCCTGTTCACTTAACCTCCCCAATCTTTCACTTTAGCCTGTTCACTTAACCTCCATCTTTCACTTAAGGCCTGTTACACTTAACCTCCCCAATCTTTCACTTTAGGCCTGTTCACGTAACCTCCATCTTTCACTTAAGGCCTGTTCACTTAACCTCCCCAATCTTTCACTTTAGCCTGTTCACTTAACCTCCATCTTTCACTTAAGGCCTGTTCACTTAACCTCCCCAATCTTTCACTTTTAGGCCTGTTCACTTAACCTCCATCTTTCACTTAAGGCCTGTTCACTTAACTTCCCCAATCTTTCACTTTAGGCCTGTTCACTTAACCTCCATCTTTCACTTCAGGCCTGTTCACTTTAACCTCCCAATCTTTCACTTTAGGCCTGTTCACTTAACCTCCATCTTTCACTTAAGGCCTGTTCACTTAACCTCCCCAAACTTTCACTTCTGGCTCGTGCACTCCTCTTCCCTAAAGAATTTCACTTCCGGCCTGTGACCATTACTTTCCTACCCACTTTCACTTCAGACCTTTGAACATGGCCTACCTAAACGCTTCACACCAGGCCCACCTACCCCACCATTATCCCTTCTTGTCTGTTTATTTTACCTACTCATGCATTATCCCTTCATGTCTGGTCATTTTACAGTTTACCTCCTCAAGCATTATCCCTTCGTGTCTGTTTGCTTTACATACTCGACGCAAGCATTATCCCTTCATGTCTGTTTACTTTACCTCCTCAAGCATTATCCCTTCATGCCTGGTCACTTTATCTCCTCAAGCATTATCCCTTCATGTCTGTTTACTTTACCTCCTCAAGCATTATCCCTTCATGTCTGTTTTACTTCACCTCCTCAAGCATTATCCCTTCATGTCTGTTTACTTCACCTCCTCAAGCATTATCCCTTCATGTCTGTTTGACTTTACCTCCTCAAGCATTCCTCAGCATTTCCTTCATGTCTGTTGTACCTCCTCAAGCATTTTTCATATCTGTGTACTTTTTCTCTCTTGGCGCTTCACTTCATGTCTGTGTACTGTACATCTCTTAGCGCTTTCACGTCAGGCCTGTGCACTTTATCTCCCCAAGGACTTTCATGTCAGTTTCAAACTATACCTCCCCAAGCACTTTCACGTCAGGCCTGTGCACTTTATCTCCCCAAGTACTATCAGTCCAGGCCTATACACTTCACCACTCTCTGCATTTTGACATCGTGTTTGTTCAACTTCGTTAACTGGGAATTGCTTTCAGGTATTTTCTATGCAGTTTCCCCCATTTTACCCTTTTATACAGAAAAAAAAATTACACAGTTGAAATGGATTTCGCATTTTCTTCTTCTCTCTTTTTTAAAGCATAATAAATAAACATTGCAACAGAACGTGTAATAAACCTGCTTTCGCTCTGCAGATATAGTGACAAATGTGTATTTCCGTCTAAATTTCCAAAACTCTCGTCAGATACTTTTCTCTAATTTCCTGATATACTGGACATACAAACAAAAAATGATGTTCGTCTTCTGTAAAAGCAACACTTGACTTTGCTGGCCCAATTTTGTTGGTCGATCTGGTTTTGTCCACTCCGCATACATCTATTCTTATACATTTCATACGCTTGTTTTGGCAGTCTTGCCAGATCTAGCTTTTGTAACTTAAACCAATACCTGATCACCTTTATTAAACAATCAACAAATAGAGGGTACCGGCCAATTTCACCATAAACCATCAAATTTGGAGTTTTAGGACTTATTCTAAGAAAGCGCTTACAGGCAAATAAATGGGGGGCTTCCACGATTTGAAAACGTGTTAAACCCCACATTTCAGCTGCATACAACATCATAGGTTTAACCTGGGCATCAAATAATTTAAAGAAAACTGACTGTTCCATATTTCCAAGACTCCACATTGTCTTCATGATCTCTACCACCCTGCCTTTAGCTCTACCCGCAAACTCCTCTAATGCAATGTCAAATGACAGTTTTGTAGTTATCGTAAAACCCAAATATTTGTAACGATTTACAACTTCTATCTCTTTTCCGTCATAAAACCACTTTTCTACTTTTGACAAATGCCCACCTTTTTTCTGAAAACCATAATTTTTGTTTTAGTCAAATTAACGGTCAAACCAAGAGATTTTGATGCCTCGGCGAGGTTGTCTATCTGGTTTTGTAATCCAACAGGTGTGGAAGAGATTAAACAAATATCGTCTGCAAACAGAAGCAGAAAGATCTCTTGCAGCCAGGCAACAACTGGAAACCATGCCTTCCCTTTTTAGTTACATTGTCAGCTACCTCTGTGATTAATAGACTGAAAATCAGGGGCGACAACAAGCAGCCTTGTTTTCACCCCGGCTGGACACTCAAAAAAGTCCGATATCTCACTTCCCCACCTTACACAACATAGAACAGAATCGTATATACCCTGAAGCATTCGAAGCATTTTCGTCGATGTTTTAACTTTCTGTAAGACTAGCCATAGGCTGCCTCTATCTACTGAGTCAAAAGCTTTCATATAGTCTATGAACGCTACATAAAATTTACTTTTCTTTTCCCCGTATAAAGATCTTTTAATCATAGAAACAAGCGTAAAAATATGATCTATTGTGGAGTACTGTTTACGAAAGCCTGCTTGTTCCTCACATATTTTGTGCTCACTTTCTGCCCATTTATATAGACGAGTATTTAGTATTGATGTAAATACTTTACTTATAGTACTTAGAAGGGAAACACCACGATAGTTTTCTGGGTTGTTTATATCGCCTTTTTTTTGACAAAGGAATGATAACTGAGCGGCTCCACTCCTCTGGGAAGATACTTTTATCAAACAAATTATTAAATATTCTAGTCAAAATGGGTGTAACTATGTCTTCGGCTGATTTCAAAAATTCGCTCGAAATTTCATCTAGTCCTGCAGCTTTACCTGGTTTAAGTTTCCTTATGGCCTGTTTGACTTCGTGCCTTCTTATTTTTTCATCCAACTCGGGGACATGAACATCATAGTCATCGTGCAATGACTGGGTCACTTCTGATGCTATTGCACTGTTCTGCCCTAGTATTCCAGCAAAATGATTTTTCCAGGTTTCAATATCAATTGAGGCTTCGTTCCGTAGTCTAGGTCGAGCTCGCCTGATTAATGACCAAAACGTATTACTGTCATTTCTATTTTGTAGCAAAGATTCTCGCATCTTTAACTTATAGGATTTTCTCTTGTCATTCAGTAAAGACTGATACTGTGCTCTTTTTTCGTTATACCGTGTTTTGTCATCATCATCAAGTGTGCGTCTGTAACAATTCAGAAAATTACTGAGCTGGCACTTACGCACCCTACAATCGTCGTCAAACCATTTATTTGTGCGGCGCGCGCCGTAAGACATTTTGCGCCTCATGCACTGGCCAGCTTTGAGCAGTACGGCGACGAATCTCCGCAGCGCGTCGTCAACACTCGTTTTTCTACACAGTTCGCCGCCTCTTCCATTGCTATGCGCCCTTCGTCTGATGACAGATGGTCTAAAAATAGGTGCGCTTTCTGTGGGTCCCATTTCAGCCTCTGCGCACTACGGTTTGTTTGACCTTTTCGCTTTTGCTCTAGGGCAGTACATATAAGTTCAACAGGCATGTGATGTGACTCCACACGGCTAACAACAGATAAACATGTCACAAATGGAATAAAATCAACAGAGGTCAGAAAGTAATCAATGACGCTATTTCCTCTCTCTGAGAAGAACGTAAATTTACCATCAATATCTCCACTTATCAAACCATTCAAGGGAGTTAGCTGAAACATAGAGCATAACTGTATTAACATTTTACCGAAATTATTAACAACACCATCTTGAGAATGTCTTTCATGCACAACATCTTGTCTGTTTACAAAGTCTCATCTGTACCAGTGTCCAAGTTCCACGTACCAATCCGAGAGTTCAAGTCACCACTAATCAGTAAATACAGTTCTTGTCTGGATTCCATCAATGACAGAATAAATTGTTCCAATAGTTCTAGAGTACAGTCATAATCTTTCTTGTCATAGTACACACTCTTTACTGGGTGATTATAAACACCAATCAACATCACATCTTTTTCTGTCCCAAACAGTTCTTTGGACAGTTTACAACAATTTACATTTTCAATTTGACATTCGATTCTCCTACATATTCTGACAGCTCTTTACGGATCAACAGAACAGTTCCACCAGAACAGTGTCCCATCTTGGAAAGTTTCACAGCTGGTGAGTGAAGAACAAGAAAGTCTTTGAAGTACACATCAAAATCAAACGATGGCATTGTAAACGTTTCTGAAAGAAAACATATATCAAAGGATTGGATATAATTCACAAAATCAGGTTCTGTTAACTTGGAAATTAAAACCATTAATATTCCAACAACAAAAGGAAACTGTTTTTGTTTTACTCTGATCCGTGACACTTTGTTCTGTGCCTGTGGTATGTGTGTGTACAGGAGTGGTCTGTGTGTCCGTGCTCTGTGTGTGTGTCATATTGTCATGTGGCAGGCCTTGGCCACGCCGCTATT
>JADBJO010004921.1:178107-180757 GCA_016801955.1 Conus betulinus
GTGTTGGTGAGTGTGGTGTTGTTTGTGTGTGAGGGTGTGTGTGTTTTGTGTTGTGGTGCGGCGGGACAGGGCGGCGCACTACCGCAAGCGCTTGTGTTGTAACACAGTCGAAATAGCCCGAGAGAGAGAGAGAGAGACATAGAGAACAGAGACGCGCAGAAGAAGACAAGAGAAAGAGATAGAGAGAGAGAGGAGAGAGAGAGAGAGAGAGACGCAACAGAGAGACATAGCGATCGCCACTCGCCAGCTAGACCAAGCAACATATATGAACAGAATGCAATAATGCCAGGAGAAAGAGAGAGAGATAGAAGGAGACAGACAGACCGACAGGAGAGAAGGGAGGGGAGAGAGGGTGTGTGTGTGTGTGGGTGTGTGGGGGGGGGTGTGTGGTGTGTGGGGGGGGTGTGCGGGGGGGGGCGTGCGGGTGTGGCGGGCGTGGAAGATGCGCGCGCCCGGCGACTACGTGGGCTGTGTGTGTGGTTTGTGGGGGGGGTGTGGATGTGTGGTTGTGTGTGTGTGTGTGGTGTGTGTTGGTGTGCGTGTGGCACGCGCGCATGTGTGTGTGGCGTGCGTGCGTGCAGTGCGTGTCGTGTGTGTGTGTTGTGTTGTGTGTTGTGTGTTTGTGTGTGTGTGGGTTGTGTGTGTGTGGGCGGCGTGCGTGTGTGCGTGTATAGTGTCTGTGTGTGTATGCATGGTGGCAAGTGTGTGTGCACAAGTATCTGTTTATTATCTATCTAGTTGATATATACGAATCCACCTACCCTATGTCGTTTTTGCGGGTCATATTTGATTATGTGTGTGTTCGTTGTGAGTCATAAAACGATCTGTTTCTATTGGGTATTAGCACAGTTCTAGGGAACTAAACGTTTTTTGTTTGTTTATTTGTTTGTTTGTTTCTTGTTTGTTTGTTGTTGTTTTTTTTATCTGTTTTGCTTTTTTTTGGGCTTGTTTGTGTTTTTATTTTTGTTTTTTTTGTTTGTTTAATGTTTTGATACAACAGATACACATGACAATGTATAAAAGAATCAAGACCAAATGGCCAAACGCACCGTTCCGAAATCCACATTTTGAAATATGTCGTCACGTTAATCAAATAAAATAATTATATTGTTACACTATACCAAAAGGCATTAAAGCACAAATAATTGATACATAACAAATTCACTTCACACCAATCAAAAAAAAAAAAAAAAAATCTACTTCCTGAAAGGAAGGAGAAATTTCCAACATTGAATATGTTTAACAACCCAGGGGGTCAGCTTGCAACGTATAGAAACTGGTTGATAAACTCTCGAAATATACAAATAAACCTTAGTTGCGTCGGACGACCGCTCAACTTTGTCCGTCTTACACTCAGGCTCCCGCTCCGGCGGCACGTCCCGTTCTAAATTCGTTAGTTTGTAAGTTTCCCACACGAAGCGGGGTAGTCTGCTTCTCTCGCGCATTCTTGATGGAAAACCTGTGAAGACACGCAGTTGTGCTGAGCCTATTGCCTTGAGTTTCGCGCGCTTCGACATCGTATGCATTTGGTCGTCTGATACTCCTGGCGTTCCGAAGCGATTGATGGTAGAGTTTAGTATGGGGGTCTGGGATAGGCTTGGCTTGCGGGTGTCGTGTTGTGGGTCCATGGGTGGAGGGAGAAAGAAGGTCGCCAGGAATGGCTTCTTGCTGAAGTACTGTCGTTGGCTATGGTGATGAGGGCGGGGGTGTGGTGGTGAATGATTCTCCTTCTTCTCGCCGATAAACTATACTGCTTGAGCCTGATGAAAAAAAAAAACAAGAGGGCAGAGAAAAAAAAAGAATTATTAACAAACAAAACGCAGCAGAGACGAAGATGGTTTTCGTTCGAAAAAATCGAAAAGTTCGAAGATTTAAAGCGAAAGATTGATTTTGAATTTACGTTTATAACCGAATTACTCCCCCAGTACAACGCTGGCAGATTACAATGCGACCACCCAACCCCCCCACCCCCCACCCCCCAAAGAAAAAAAAAAAAAAAAAATATTTATAAGCAAAAAAGATAAATATATCAACAGCCTCAATGGATTGTATTGTACAGTGTTGTGCCAGTGCATTAAAAAAAAAAAAACGGAAAAGGAAAAATAAGGAAAAGAAAGTAATACCAATAACACGGGCTTGGGAAGAAAAGGGAAAGAGCAAAAAAAAAAATAATATATACATAAAATAAATTAACATGACAGTAAAATTAAAATAATAATAATAATAATAATAAATTTTACATATATTAATAATACTTTACTTGAGTGATTTCACACACACACACACGCACGCACGCACGCATGCACACACGTGCACACACACACCACACACACACACACACACACACACACCACACCACACACACACCACACACACACGCACACACACACACATGATACTGTCAACTTTCTGTATGTCTTGCAGACGAAGGTGGTGGCTATAGAGGTTTTATGGCGATGAAGATGACTACACTTGGGAGAGGTTGAAAGGAGGGGTGGGGGGGGGGGGGGGTTAGGGGACAGGGGTGTAGGGGGATCGCGGCAGCTTAATCATCCTATCATCCGCTGTCTTAAGGAGGTCGCTGCCCAAGTAAACCTCTTGATCACAACAATGTCTGTGAACGATAAACGTGGTATGGATCAAGGGATCT
>JADBJO010004922.1:0-15000 GCA_016801955.1 Conus betulinus
CATCCCTGTCTTGACTTCGAATGTTACTCCCGGTAGGATGGACTGCTACTCCAGATCATTTTTGGGTGCGAATGCGAAATTCCGGAGGTACTTTCTAACATAATCTTCTGGTGTTCTTTTGGGAGTACTGGATAGTTCAGGGACTATCCAGGCGTGGCTTCCAGGGGCTTAATGTGCAGGTCGTGGATTTTTCATAGTGCAGCGCTGACATCTGTTTACACACTGATCCTAACAGCGACAACTTAGCATTACCCGCTGGCTCTCCATCTGTTTTTGCTGGTAAAATCGCAGTCGGTTTTTTAGGATCGAGGGTGCAACGGTAGGATTCGTGAGGTAACTTCTTCTTCTTTTGACAGTGGTAGCATCAAGAGGTGGTACTTCTTTGGCAGTAGTAGGACTTCACGGTTGGCAACTTCGGTGGTAAATTCTTCCTTGACAGTAGTAGGATTCACGGTGGTAGCTTCTTTCTTTGGCAGTGTACGATTCAGGATGCCTCATTTCGTTGCTGTGACAGGATCAGCGATGGTGAACTTCTTTGGGTGTGGTAAAGTTTACATTCTCTGAAAATCAATCGCCAGTACGTAGTTTTTGTTTTGGACACGCTTTGAGTAGTCCACTCCCTGTGTTATACACTGAAATTTAACTTCTCTATGGAAGAACCGACTTCAGAGTAGTTTTTTGTTAAGTCATGAATCTATACACTACTGTTTCTGACATATTCTACTGGTGTCCGTGTTGGGGTAGTGGACAGTTCAGTGACGTCCAGGGCCCCGGTTTTCCACGGCGGGTTCGATGTACACTACCTGGATTCTTTTAGTGCAGTGTGGACAAGACCTGTTCTTGCTGCCGGGACATCGACAGATCATTGTCTCACCCGCTGGCTTTCCGTTGTCTACATCACCGCTAAAATCGCAGTCATTACCGCCACTGCCGTTCTAAGAAGAAAGTACGAAATAGCTAATATAATCATCATACTCCCGGAGAATGATTCACGGCGAGTTCCCGTTCAGAACACTTTCATTGATTTCACTCTGCCACTGACCACCCGTCCCCGCTTATTTGAGTAATAACTAGAGGAAAAAAAAAAGGATGGGAGGGAAAATAGGGGAAGACACTCCTTTTTTGGTCCTTCTTCCCCCCCATGGGGAAGATAGTCCTTTTTTGTCCTCCTTCCCCCCCGTACGATATAGCTTCTACCCCCGCCTCTCTTTAGTCGTTCTCCTCCTTCTTTTTCTTTGTCAAGAGGTTGACATCGGCTTAGAATTTGTTTTTTTCCTTTATGGGGAAGTGGCTTTTGCAGCTCAATATCCCCAGAAAAATCTTATTAATATCGTCATCGGTCGTCGTCCTCGGGTGGTGGGGGTGCTAGCGATTTGTCATTCGGTATAGTTTTTGGCACATTAAACGTTTTTAGGCAAAGTTTTTTGCCTTCTTCATATTTTTTTTTTAAGAACTTCTGGACTAAGCAACTCGCCCACTTTCAAACCAGAAAGCTTTTATTGACTTACAGAGGGGAGGGGGAATAACACAGACGGAAAAGAAACAAGACGGAAGAGGGAAGGAAGAATAATAGCGTGAGAAATAGAAAAACCTTATAAATTTTCCAGTTCTTGTATGTTAAGCACATTTTCTCTTGTTGACCAGGGAGACAACCATGTCTAACTACGTCCCCACCACGCCCACTACGTGACAGAGACGACGAAGCGGGGATACTATAATTTTGGAACTAGGACCCGGCTCTGCAAGCCCCCAGGATTTGGAAGAAGTATCCCAGCGCGTCGCTATGGCCTATCATATCTTGGACAACATCGACCCTCCCGATGGATTAGACAGTGAGGTCGTTATTACGAGGGGGGATGCAGGCGAAATGCGAAGAGAAGTCTTTAGTTTTGTCCCCTCTGTTTACCCAGATTTGCAAACCAGTATCTGCAACATATGTTATAACGTCTACGACGACGGTCCCCACTACCCCATGACCATGGATCCCTGCAACCATGTTATGTGTTATATTTGTTTGCCGACGCATTATGGGCGAAGCGGTTGAACCGTGTCCAGTATGCCGGACGCTGCCTGTTCAAATCATTAAAGCGCAGAGTACGGCCAGCGTGATGCGCACCCTTGCTAGAGGAGGAGAAAAAAAATCTTGACTTACAACTCCAAAAGAAACAAAACCCGGCATCGCTGACGTTTTTAAAAACTTCCTCCTCCTCAGTCGCCTAGAACTACGCAAAATGTCAGCAGATGGCTTTTTGGAGACGGCCCGTAATGCGGCTAAAGAGGAGCTTGACCTACGCGCCGACATTCGCTCCGCGTTGGTGAAGGAGGAGTTTAATCGGCTGAGCCACGAAAATTTGCCATGTCCTTCGAAGATCTCTCAGGAATGATAACGCCACTGTTCTGCGAGAGGCGCAGGAGATTTCCAAGCGTATTAGTTGCAAAAGAGTTTCTCTTCAATAAATCCATGACTGACATTTTACCCGGTTTTATGAAGTAAATGCTATCCTGAACCGCATGGTTCAAGGTAGCTTGCTAAACGATGCCGCTGCCATGGCCACGAGAGACAGATATATGGGACCGGATGCGCTCAAAGGATCCGGGGTGTTCAATCTACATCACACTTCAACCTAACTAATTCAAGCTCATTCTCGGAGTTACCCGAAGGAGTTGTGCAACGAATTGTACAGAACATATTACCTTGAACAGGGCGGCTTCGCGTAGGGTAAAAAGAAACACTCGTCGCCCCGCTCGTCCCAAGCCCACAAGCAGTCAATAATGCCGTTATAACTGGGTTATAACGACTTGTGTGTTATTGATTGTGTTTTACGTTTACCATGACACTTAGCTTCCTGCTGTATGTGAGACACTTTTGTAATAATCAAAGGACTGCTGTTTACAAGGTGAGATAGACTGCCCTTGCAAGAGGATAATGTTGCTTGCCTGTGGGTCTGTGTGTGTATGAAATGGAAAGACGGATAGAGAGATAAGCGAGATAGCGAGCCGTATGATATGTGAGAGTACAAGGATGTTATATGTTAATATAGAGACTTGTGCGTGAGAGAGAGAGAGAGAGAGAGAGAGAGAGTCTTTGAGTAAGAGAAAGAGAGTGATTGTCTTGAGTAAGAAAATAAATGACCTGTAAACTAGTGAATGTGTTTGTGTATGTGAAAGAGGAGAGGGAGAAGAGACAGAATGGTGGAGAGAGAGAGAGAAATGAGTGGTGCGAGAGAGGGATAGAGACCGAATGGTGGAGAGAGACAGAGAGACAGAGTGGTGGAGAGAGAGGGAGAGAGACAGAATGGTGGAGAGAGACAGAGGAAGACAGACAGCCAGAATAAGCATCCTTCAACACACACACACTTGCCACAATCAATAGCACAGCCCAACACACGCACTGCCACAATCAATAGCACAGCCAGAACAAGCATCCTTTAACACTCATAAACACACACACACACACTGACATAATAGCCTTCTGCGCACGCTCATACAGGAAGATAGACCGTCAGAACAATAGGTAGCCTTCAACACACACGCATTGACAATAGGTAACCTTCACCGCGCATGCACATATCACACCCGAGGCGATTTGTAAAATTCAAATACTTTATATTATATGCACCAATTTTATATGCGCCATATACATTCTCACGTTCTCTCTCTCCCCCGCTGTCTCTCCCGCTCTCTCTTTTCCATCCTCTCTCGCTCGCTCTTCTTTCGCCCCTGTCTCTCTCTCTCTCTCTCACACATACACCACACACACACTCAGTCTGTCTCTCACACATACACACTCACTCTCAACACACTCACTCTCACTCTCCTCAATCTCTCCTCACTCTCTCACTTTCTCCTCATTCTTTCTCACTCTCTCTCTCCTCTGTCTCGCTTGCTCTCTCTCTCTCCTCTCTCCTCCTCTCTCTCTGTACAACAGCATCATATCCGTACATTTTCAAACATCGGCGTACATAATCAATATTAATCAATGGCATTAAGACATCACTCTCTCAGTTAATTTGTAAAAATTCAAATAAACTTTTATATGCACCAATTTTATATGCGCTATATACATTCTCACGTTCTCTCTCTCCCGCTGTCTCTCCCGCTCTCTCTTTTCCATCCTCTCTCGCTCGCTCTTCTTTCGCCCCTGTCTCTCTCTCTCTCTCTCTCTCTCTCTCTCTCACACACACTCAGTCTGTCTCTCACACATACACACTCACTCTCACACACTCACTCTCACTCTCCTCAATCTCTCCTCACTCTCTCACTTTCTCCTCATTCTTTCTCACTCTCTCTCTCCTCTGTCTCGCTTGCTCTCTCTGACTTTCTCACTCTCTCTCTCCTCTGTCTCGCTTACTCTCTCACTCTCTCTCTCTCTCTCTCACTCTCTCTCTGCCCCTCTCTCTCTCTCTCTCTCTCTCTCTCTCTCTCTCTCTCTCGCTCTCTCTCTCTCTCCTCTCCTCTCTCTCTCTGTACAACAGCATCATATATCCGTACATTTTCAAACATCGGCGTACATAATCAATATTAATCAATGGCATTAAGACATCTCTCTCAGTTATAACACACACTCTCTTTCCCCGCTCTCCCCCTTTCTCTCGCTCTGACACACACGCCTCTCGCCCCCCACTCTCTCACACGCGCCTCTCTCTCCCTCTTCAGGTAAACGACATTTTTGAGAGATCATATGACAACTTCATCCAGTCTTTGATAGCCTTTTCTTCCGACTAATTCTTGAACAAAGTGAAGATCCCACTAACACAAGTCCTCCACATTCAAAATCAAGGATGCGCACAAATGAACTGATCACCAACGCCCGACACTGCATTATACTTATACAAAAGTGTTTGGCATCGTTTGGCATCGAAATACGATCTGTAAGTCAATATGGCAAAACAGGATGTACGATACACATTGTTAAATCTTTCAATTGGCTGTTTTGGGTTCAGAGGCTGATAGTGATACATCGTGACAGGCTGTCTCCTGAAGGAATGACAACGTGTTCATCGCACACATGGTGCCACAGCTGTTGCTTCCGTTAGTCATAGACATTATACAGCAATGCACGAAATGAGTGCTCACGAAGTAAGAAAACGTTTAGCTGCCACCTGACTGTTGTGCTTCAACTTTTGAGGGTTAGGGTTAGGGTTAGAAGACTTGTTACGCTAGAATTCTTGAACAAAGTAAAAGATGCCACTAACACAAGTCCTCCACATTCAAAATCAAGGATACGCACAAATGAACTGATCACCAACGCCCGACACTGCATTATACTTATACAAAACGCCCGACACTGTATTATACTTATTACAAAAGTGTTTGGCATCGAAATACGATCTGCGAGTCAATATGGCAAAACAGGATGTACGAGACCATTGTTTCAAATCTTTCAATTGGCTGTTTTGGGTTCAGAGGCTGATAGTGATACATCGTGACAGGCTGTCTCCTGAAGGAATGACAACGTGTTCATCGCTCACATGGTGCCACAGCTGTTGCTTCCGTTAGTCATAGACATTATACAGGAATGCACGAAATGACTGCTCACGAAGTAAGAAAACGTTTAGCTGCCACCTGACTGTTGTGCTTCAACTTGAGGGTTAGGGTTAGGGTTAGAAGACTTGTTTACGCTAGAAGTCCAGCACCGCGTTTAGAAGCTTGATGTAGCGGATGGCCAGGCGAATGATCTGGATCTTCTCCGGGGGGTGGGTGGGGAGTAGCCGTCTCAACTGAGAGAAGGCCGTGTTGAATCTCTCCGCTCTGAACTGGGCGGTGTGGGCACTCTGCCATCCAGGTTGCCCAGCTGTCGCGCACCCGATCCTGCACAATCAGAATCAGGAACCGCCGTCAGATATTCTATTGAATTATGTTACAGAGAATTATGAGCAATAATTGTCATTCTACTATACAACTCCAAAAGATGATGACCACACACACGCCCATGCAGACACAATCCTGGGCGGTCTGGGCACTCTGCCATCCACGTTGCCTGCACAATTGGAATTAGGAACCGTTATCAGATATTCTATTGAATGTTACAGAGAATTATGGAACAAAATTTTCATTCAACTGTACAACTCCAAAGATGACACATATACACAAGCCCATGCAGACACAATCGTACTCGCATACTTTCCTGCACACACACATTAAACTTAAAGTCTCATTTACCTTGAAAGGCTTGACGATGCTGATGTCGATGGGTTAGGCGAGGGTTGCGCAACCAGCAGGCAGGATGGCAGCAGCGGTACAGAGTACGACTGTAAACGCCTCTTCTCTGCTTTCTTTATCTTTGTGATGCGCACCAAGGTGGGGGTGGGTGGGCGTTTCACACACATACGCGCATACACACACGCTCACGCAGAGTGCATCTCTTGCATGCATACACCTCTCTCTCTCACACACACCCTCTACGTGCCTCTATTTTGGAAAGAAACCACTTCTAGTGGCTTCGTAGACTCTCAATAATGCTTTATATTTTGTTTCTTGGTCTGTTAATTCTTCTAATTCATGAAATTCGTCCCGTCTTGCCGCTAATAGTTTTTGTAATTGGGACGGGGCTTGTTGGGTCGGGAGGGAGGGTGGGGGGGGGCATGGCGGACGGCCTGGTACTGGGGCTGCGCCGTGGCCGACTGATGATGGTTCGGGAGGGAGGGTGCGGGGGGAGCATGGGAGGCGGCCTGGTGCTGGGGCTGCGCCGTGGCATCGGCACATGTCAGCCACGGGGGAGGTTGGGACTGGGCCGGGGCCGGGAGGGAGGATGAAGGGAGGGTTATGGGAGGCGGCCGGATGCTGGGGCTGCGCCGGGGCCGAGTGATGGGTCGGGGCCGCGGCTGGCTGTTGGGCCGGGAGGGAGGATGCGGGGAGGGTATGGGAGGCGGCCTGGTGCTGGGGCTGCGCCGTGGCTGACATGCGCCGATCCCACGGAGGGGGTTGGGACTGGGCCGGGGCCGGGAGGGGGGATGCGGGGGGGGCATGGGAGGCGGCCTGGTACTGGGGCTGCGCCGTGGCCGACTGATGATGGTCGGGAGGGAGGGAGGGCGGGGGGGAGCATAGGAGGCGGCCTGGTACTGGGGCTGCGCCGTGGCATCGGCGCATGTCAGCCACGGAGGGAGGTTTGGGACTGGGCCGGGGCCGGGAGGGAGGATGGCCGGGAGGGTATGGGAGGGTATGGGAGGCCGGATGCTGGGGCTGCGCCGTGGCCGACTGATGATGGGTCCGCCGTGAGGGAGGATAGGGGGAGGGTATGGGAGGCGGCCTGGTGCTGGGGCTGCGCCGGGGCCGAGTGATGATGGGTCGGGGCCGCGGCTGGCTGTTGGGGCCGGGAGGGAGGATGCGGGGAGGGTATGGGAGGCGGCCTGGGCTGGGGGGCCTGCGCCGTGGCTGACATGCGCCGATCCCACGGAGGGGGTTGGGACTGTGGGCCGGGGCCGGAGGGGGGATGCGGGGAGGGCATGGGAGGCGGCCTGGTACTGGGGCTGCGCCGTGGCCGACTGATGATGGGTCGGGAGGGAGGGTGCGGGGGGAGCATAGAGGCGGCCCTGGTACTGGGCTGCGCCGTGGCATCGGCGCATGTCAGCCACGGAGGAGGTTGGGACTGGGGCCGGGGCCGGAGGGAGGATGAAGGGAGGGTATGGAGAGGCGGCCGGATGCTGGGGCTGCGCCGTGGCCGACTGATGATGGGCCGGGAGGGAGGATGCGGGGAGGGTATGGGAGGCGGCCTGGTGCTGGGGCTGCGCCGGGCCCCGAGTGATGATGGGTATGGGGGCCGCGGCTGGCTGTTGGGGGCCGGGAGGGAGGATGCGGGGAGGGTATGGGAGGCGGCCGGATGCTGGGGCTGCGCCGTGGCCGACTGATGAGGGGCCGGGGCCGCGGCTGGCTGTTGGGGCCGGGAGGGAGGATGAAGGGGGGTATGGGAGGCGGCCGGATGCTGGGGGCTGCGCCGTGGCCGACTGATGATGGGCCGGGAGGGAGGGTGCGGGGAGGAGCATAGGAGGCGGCCTGGTACTGGGGCTGCGCCGTGGCATCGGCGCATGTCCAGCCACGGAGGAGGTTGGGACTGGGGCGGGGCCGGGAGGGAGGATGAGGGAGGGTATCGGGGAGGCGGCCGGATGCTGGGGCTGCGCCGGGGCCGACTCATGCGGCCGGATGCTGGGGCCCCATACATGCTCCTTGGGTTGTTGATGGGGGGGGTCCAGCACGTAGGGGAGGAGCGATGATTCGGGGGACGCCGGTCCTGCCAGCGCGGAGAGGTACCGCGGCCATTTTGCGGGCGACGGCCCAGGGTCACTCCTCATGGGAGCGGGTCGCTCCCATGAGGAGTGACCCTGGGCCGCTGTAAAGGGGACGGTTGCTATGGGGTCCAGGGCCGCAGCAGCAGGGGGGGAGGAGGAGGGATACTGGGCTGCTGCAGGTGGGGCTTGGTCTGGGGCGCTTGATACTGGGTCTTCTAATAATCGAAAAAAAGCCTCAATGTCCTCGTTATCATCTTCTTGTCTATAAGGAGAAAATGGCTCGTATCCTGTAGAGGCGCTTCCTGCCTCCATGGAGGGGACCCTAGCAAGTTCCTCCTCCTGCTCTTCCTCGTCCTCCTGCTCCTCCTCCTGTTCCTCCTCCTTCTCCTCCTCCTGTGTTTCCGCGTTGACTGGCCAATGGCAACAACGGCTGACGTATGAGTTTACATCATCCGTTGTTGCATACGAAAAGTTTAAAAAATTAAAACTTTGAAAACCGGGTGGATATACCCACTTACCTATTCTATTAAAGCCACCACGGTCACTACTTTTTGGCCAGATGTATTTGTGCCAAGCCTCACCGACCAAAACTGCTTGGCCCACTTTCCGAGCTAATTTCAATCTTAAACACCGCGCCTTTCTTCCGGTGCTGTTTTGACCTTTCTTTGTCCTTTTCCGTAAAGATATCAAAGTCTTCCGGAAGTCCAAAGAAAATACGTCTAAACCCGTCTTTTAACTCTGCGAGGCCTTTTTCCTCTTGAACTTCTTCTAGCTCAGACAGTAACCGGCAGAAAATTGAAAGAAGAAGTTACTGACTGCTAGAACTTGGTAGCCAAGTCCGTTTTTTCTCTTTCACTGAACTTTCAACAGTGACAGTATTTGAAAAAATTTCTGACAGTGAGGGTACTCTTTTTGAAATTTTTGTGGAAAAAACAATTCCGGCTAACTCTGAGTTTTCAAACAAAGCCAAATGTAATAAAAACACCACTCACCGTTTGTGAAGGTATTCCAAAATGTGAAGGCTATTGAGATTACTTTGAATATCACTATAAAATGTTTTCCAATGGTCCGCGCGCCCTTTAGTAATTGGTTTTGTTTGAACTCTCAAAGCAACAGGAGACCAGGGGAGCGATCGGAGAAACTCTTCAGGGTGCACCTTCACTGGAGACATTGAAGAAACGCCTTTACGGAAAGAAATCCTAGCGGGGGCAATGCCGAGGGAGGCTGTGCAGTTAAATTATACCTATTCTACAATCAAGCCGAAGACAAGGGAACGGTTGTGGATTAATCAGGGAATACGGAATACAAAAATTGCGCAAACGGCGATTGGTTCCCGTTTAAGTGGGTTTTCCGCACGAATCATCAAGTGCGATGCACCAACTACGCAGATATCTCTCTCTCTCTTTCTCTCTCTCTCCCTGTGTGTGTTTATGCTTATGTGTGTGTTTGTATGTGTCTGTCTGTGTGTATAAACTCAGCTTCTGCGCATTGCTGTTAATGATAACAACATGACGGTTGCCAGCGTTGCAACGCCTATAGTATTTTAGTCCAATTCCACCCCGCTGCCCAATCATCGTTTAAACAGTTACAGAATTGTACAAAACCAGTCCAGCCGTTGTTTTGCATTATCCAAGGCTGGAGGACTCGCTCGGCGTAAAGTTGCACCCAGTCAATGACAGAATACACAATCCTGTATTCGGGAGACTTTAGGAAAGCATGTAAAGCAAACTGTCCTGCGTAGTAAAAGTACATTCCAACCCTCCCCCAGTTCAAAACACCCCGAAAAAGCTCGTCTGCCACACACTGGAAACTCTGAAATGTTGTTTCACTCAAAATCAATTTGTTGTTTTCAAAGTATTTGCGTTCTATCTTGTCACAAAGACGTCTCATGGCGGTTTGAACTTCACTGCATGTAACGTAGTCTTTCTTTGGCCCAGAAATCCCATTTTTTTTTTCAAATAATACCAAATGTAATCTTCAGCCACGGACCTCATAGAACTCATTGTGAGTCGGTTATAAAAAATATTCTTACTTTGACCACGTAGTTAAAGGCAATAAAATACATACAGATGGCAAATCTGGTAATCCTCTTGCCTCATTCTCTCTGTCTTTTTGTTTAGTCGGGGAAGGGAATACAAACTAGGGAAGGGAAAACTTCAGGACCGAAAGTTGTGTACTTAAGCGGGCTGTCTCATTGTTGCTACTATAAAAAAAACATGGGGGGAAGGGAAAAAGTTCCGCGTAGACTATATATACACTGGCGGCGTGTAGTTAGTCGTTAGTATTTCAACATACTTCAGTGAGTGCTTTCTGTGTTTGCCTGTGGTGTCTTTGCCTGTGGTGTCTTTGCCTTTTTTCCAGAGGTAAGTTGATTCTTATGTTCCTTCTTCCACTAATACGATAAAATAGCTAGTTATTTAGTTATTTACAGGAACAACTATTGTGATGCTAACCGCAACTGCTCTTTCTTGCGCGTCGAGTTTATGTATCTTTATTGCCTCTTACACACATACACGTACAGATACACTCACATCCTTTTAAAACACACATAATTCTGTTTGTTCAGAAAGCTTACGGAGAACAGAGCATCCGACCCAATCCTGGAAAGAACGGGTACGCGTTGGGTCCAATATACCCGCCGAAGCTGAGCACGTGTGCGCGGGTACCGACGCCTGCAAGACTACTGAAATTTCCGATTAAACTTAACGTTAAACCCACACAAAAAAAATAACGATGTATACTGTCACAGAGTTTTGCAAAAGGCTTGTAGACAAAGAAACTCCTGTAATTGCAATAGACGTTAGTAAGATTAACCCTGTGTACGAAAACGTTGATCCAGACCTATGGGAAAAGGCGATTAAGCGAATGACACATGAAGATATTCGTATGGTTTGTTCGGCCCTCAATACAGGAATTGATTTTGACTACCCAAGGCACGTTCGCCGGCTAAAGAGATACGTCAAATATTTATTGTTGAGGCGGGTTTTAACGAACAGACATCCGTTTCTGTTTATAGACCTGTGTCGCGTGAACAACATCGACACGGTTGATTTTATGAAATGGTATACGTACGAAACGTGTTTTTGGAAAGAGTTTAACCGGGACAATTGGTTCTACATTCAGATCGGTGGACAAGTCTTTATAACCCGTTATGGAGTGGATGATGTTTTATGCGATGGAAACCACCAACTGGAATAGAGCCGTAGCCCTGATAGAAAATGCCTACGTCAAGAAAAGCACTGTCATGATGTTGGTGCATAAGTTAGTGACCGATAGACACTACGACGTTTTGTTACGGTTATACCACTTGCCAAGCGCGCACGAACTAATCGATTGGCAGAAAACGTTTATGAAATATTGTAAGCGAGTGCTACCCCATCGTACGGAAGAAAAAGAACAACAATTTCTGGAAACTGTTTTTATATTTTGAGCCAATAACCATCCGTAATGTGAAAAGTGAAGCAGAATGGTTTAAACACCTGCTAATGAGAACCTCTATGTTTTCGTGGATACAAGATCGTATCATCAACGCAGCGGTGCCCACGTTACAGGAAAGTTGCCGAACCGCCGTTCTTCGATCGCTTCAGGGATCGACCATACAAGAACGGGAAACCGCTATTGACAAATGTATAGAGAATAGCGTTATGCGTTCCTTTTTAAAATTAAAGAGATGATTTTGCTTCAAACACGGGGAACATGCTACTTTTTGGTTGGTTCTTTGCTCCGCTATCAGCACATCATCATGATCATCATTATCCTCGCTCCTGCAGCTGTTACTCTCGTCGATATTGCACCCAGTAAGCCCCCCAATACACCGGTCATTTATCTTTGTCTATCTCTCTCTCTCTCTTTGGCTCTTTTATTGTTATTGCAATATTAGCTGGCAATGGTCCCAAAGGAAATGAGCTTTCAAAATAATAACCCGTCATCTGCGCATCATCACAAGGCTCTCGGATTATGTAATTTGCGCCTTTTCAAACGTGTGATGGACTTTCCTACGTTCTCTCTCTCTTTCTCTCTCTCTTTCTCTCTCTTTCTCTCTCTCTTTCTCTCTTCTCTCTCTTTCTCTCTCTCCCTCTCTCCCTCTCTCCGAGACTCTCTCTCTCTGAGACTAGCTTATTTAAACTTTTCAGTCTTCTGTGCTGAATATAATGTCTTATGATTCATCTCTTATGTTTTATGTGCCGCTTTGTCTTTATTATGTCCTGCTTTGTTTTGTTATGTCCGTCTTATTGTTCTCTTATGTCCCGCTTTGTTGAGAAGGGGAAAGAAATTGGATGATGATTGTTGTGTGTTATAGGTTACTTTGGGACGGACTGACCCGTGCTGTCACCAGCTGGTTACCGTGTTTGGGACCTGGAACACGTCTAAGGGGCCAGGAGTGAACTAGTGGCGACTACGTAACGGTCACGCCAACGACTGCAGTCGGCCTTGACACTCCATCGCACACGGCTGGCGTCCTAGACCCAACCCCTGCCTGTGACGATTGAGACCGTGATCACGTGATCTTCCAAAAACAAACAAAAATACGTGCCTGGTCAGTGTGCGAAGACAAAAGCTGTAAGGGACTTTTTAGTCTCATAGAGCAATATCTCTCTCTCTCTCTACATATACATACACATATGTGTATTTGATCATCTTGTCCACCCTTTTATATTAACATATTCTATCTGATAATTGTTGGTTTCCATTATAGGAGAATATTGTCTATTGTTGAATTTCTTTTTTGTTTATTTAGTATATATAGATAATATTAAAATGGCATTTGATAATATTAATTGGGATAACGGTCCCGAACTTCAAGACCAACAGGAACCCCAGCCTGACCTGCACATTCAGGATCATCTCCCACATGTCAGGACATGGCTTAATATATGGGATAATAGTCAGATTGCGGCAGCCTCAAACCAAACTCTGTGGCAACGGTATGTGGAGTTTTTAAGGATTGCCCCTTTGATAGAAAGGCTAGTAAGAGAACTGCCCAGAGAGGAAATCGATAGGTTAGTGCCTACCTACTTAGGATACATATATAATTTTGAAGAAACTGAGGTCACCCTGATTGAGAGATACTACACTCGTTTGCTCTTGCCACCCCTGCAACAAGCGTGTGTGAATATGCTTGTTGACAATTATCATACGAGTTGTGATGAACTGCCACTCCAACTCAATGCGGAAATAGAGTATCTTAGGGCTGTTGATTATTATTGGAGCGACAGTTTATCGGGATTAGTTAAGGATTTTGTTCATGATGTGTATTGTTTGTCTGCTGTCTATCTTATAGATGGCGGCCAGTAGCAACCCAGTACCTACTTTCCTCTGGACTGAAGGGACTGAAACAGAGGGGCCGGCAAGAGAGAAGAAGGGCCGCCAAAGAAAAGAAAGAGAGTTACCTGTGCGGACAAAGTACGCCATCTCACCTTAGAAAATGCACAATTAAGCGCACAACTGGCAGCCCTACACGCACAACTGGCAACCCTACAGGCACAGGTGGCAGACCTACAGAGAAAGTTAAACGAGAGCGGCATTTCCTGCACTCTTCAAACGATCGAAAATGACCGTATTCAAACAGGAATTACGTGTTTGAAGGCACAGTTAGAGGTGGTTAAAAATATGCTAACTTTCTGTTGTCTATCTCTGTGAAGTCATGCCCACAACTTTCTACCCTCACCCCTTTTTAACTTGCGCGCGCGTGCGTGCGTGCGTTTGTGTGTGAGATGGTTTTCCCATTTTTTCCCTTCCTTTCCCTTGGTTAACCATATTGTCCCTTCCCCCCCCGTTTTATATAAAGGTCTGTACCATGCTATGACATTTAATACATTGGGTCCTGAAACTATATGACTTCAAATACATTGGGTCCTGAAACTACCAGAGATCTGCGATGACATGATAGAGGATGGAGCCTATGTGGTGTTTGACTGGGACAACACTCTGAAGCTTTACAACAAGGAGACTCGACAGTTGTCCTGTCGGGTGTCCAAGCAGTTCTTGTTGCATCTGAAACACAACCGCCGCTGCAAGTTGTACATCATCAGCGCCATAAGGCCGTCGGCCCTGAACTTGGACACTTTGCTATTGGAAGTGGACAGACTGGGACTAACTGACGTTTTCGCATCGGGCGCGTCCGATGATACGCAGACAGAGAAAGTGGTGAATTCTGAATACGCATACAGGGGCAATGTAATTGTTTGCGGCTATGATAAAGCAGAAACACATTTATGAAATTGTCATCCTTTAATTCTGCAAGGGGGGATAAAGTGTGCTTTTTTGATGATGAGGAGTGGAACATTAACAACTTCAGCGTTTTGGTGCCCAATAGTAAATGTTATCTTTGTACATGAACGTTTTGTTTTTGTTTTTGTGTGCTACACGCGGAGTAAACGACCATGTGTATACAGGATTTTAACTTTTGCCGTGCGTGTGGCAAATACTCTCCGCTTGACGAAGCGAAATTTTGTAAATATTTTGGTTCTGGTAGTTGTATAGTAAAACGTATATTGAAAGAGAATGTGTGTGACGATTGTAGCAAGCGCGAATTATGTTGTCCGTGTGCTACACCAAGGTGTAAAAAGCAGTGCTCTTTACACTAATAGTGGCGAAATACTGTGTTCTCTGCGTTAGTTGTATTTTTGTGTACTTCAAACTACAGAGCTGTTTTTTTTTAAATAACTGTGCTTGAAACACAACGCGTTGCTACTTCTTTTACCAGACATTAACACAGTTATTTCATTTATGTGGTCAGGCTGACATAAAACCATAGCAGTAATCCCTTCAGCAC
>JADBJO010004922.1:17500-74833 GCA_016801955.1 Conus betulinus
GATGGGTAGGGAAAGATAAGCCGGAGCGGAAAACCATTTCCGTTCAGGCGAGATGGGAAGGGAAAGATAGGAGCTGAGGGCGGAGACAGTGGAGATGGGTAGGAAAGATAAAGCTTGGGAAGGGAAAGTTGAGTGACGGCACCTGATGGGAAGGGAAAGATAAGAGCGGTGGGCGGAGACAGTCGAGTACGTCACTGATGGGTAGGGAAAGATAAAGCTTGGGAAGGGAAAGTTGAGTGACGGCGCTTGATGGGAAGGGAAAGATAAGAGTGGTGGGCGGAGACAGTCAAGTACGTCACTGATGGGAAGGGAAAGATAAAAGTGCGGGGAAGGGAAAAATCAGGAGAAAAAGAACAAATGTTTTAATAAAGACAGTTGTTATTAGTAATTGAGTTGAAGAAACAACAAACAAGACAATCGTGTACTGGAGCAAAAAGAAGAAGAAGGAAAAGAAGAAGAAAGACAAATTGCTAAAAGAAAAATGGAACCTCTCTCTCCTCTTATTCTTTTTATTCTCCTTATTCTTCTTCTTTTTTTCTGGTCTTTTTCTTTGTGTTTCGCTCTCTCTTTCTGGCTGGTTCTTTCTTTCTCTCCGTCTATCTCTTACTCCGTCTCTGTCTCTCTCTCTCACTCTCTCTGTCTATTTCTTTGTCTTTATGTCTTGTTCTTCTTTTTTTTTTACAAGAAAAAAGTGTGGTGGATTATTTTAAAATGATTGTTTAGACCAACATTGCCACAATTTGTCTGTTGTCTGTTAAACTGACCATTACCAATACGAACCAACAAAACAGCATTTATTCTGCCTAATACTCTTTCAATTTGTCCGTCTGTATGTTCTTTTCTTTCGCCAGCAAAACAAACAGTCTGTTCGTCTGTAACTGGTAATGAGAAAACAATTTACAGCATAACAAAACAAAAGAAAGCGAAACAATTCTTTCCGATAGCCAAGCCATTTTTCTTTATTCTTCTAAGTAAGCAAATTTCTTCCGATAGACAAGCCATGCAGTTTATCCCTTCTTTATAAGTTTGGGGGAACCAAAAAGAAGCCAGAGAGGAAGGGGAAAAAAAAAGTTATAAAAGTTTGGTTTGTGGGAAAGTCCTCATTCTGGGAATACAATTATGCCCGGTTACGCCACCCGGTACGCGTTAAGGCAGAATCAAGCCGCCGTTATTGACCCAGCAAGATACCCTCTACCAGAATGAAGCCGCCGTTGTTGACCAGGAAGATGCCCTCTACGTCCCCCCATCTTTGTCCGGTACATGCAAAGGCAGAATCAAGCCGCCGTTCTTGACCAGCACGATGCTACTGTTCGCCAGTACGCAACTGACAGTGATAGTGATGCTAATACCATGATTTTGGAAGAAGTGCCACCCGCAAACGCCGAGGCTTTGGAAGAACTTGAGCGCGTCGCTATAGCCTACCACATCCACATCTGGGACGGTATCGACCCTCCCGATGGATTGGACAGCGAGACTATTATTACCAGGATGCAGGCAAAGTGCAAAGACCATTCCTTTGGTTTTATCCCCTCTGTTTACCGAGATGTGCAGACCAGTACCTGCACCATATGTTACAACAACGTCTACGACGACGGTTCTCATTATCCCATGGCCATGGTTCCTTGCAACCACGATGTATGTTACACCTGTTGCCGGCGCATTATGGGCACAGCCCTCAATACGTGTCCCATATGTCGATCTCTGCCTATGAACATCGTGAAAGTGCGGACTACGGCCACCATGATGCGCATCTTGCTGGAGGAGGAAGAGAAAAATCTGGACCTACAAGTCGAACGATTTGTGCAGAATACCTTGAAGAGAGGGGCCTCGCGAAAGGTAAAGAGAAGCACTCGTCGCCGTGCTCGCCCCAAGCCCCCCGCAACCAGCCAATAATGTGTTATAACATCAAGTTTATATCCCAAAATGTTTTATTCGTCTGTCTTAATAAACAGTCTGTCCGTCTGTTAGTTTGTTTAGACAGTAAAACATAAACAAAGTAAGCAAAACAATTACGTGTGTTCTCCTTCTTTATGTCTGTTTGTCCGTTGACAAACACCCGATACATTCCTTCCCATAATCAAGCCATTCAGTTTTTCTTTCTTGTAACATACATACTAACTAACAGCAAAAGAAGAATAAAAACAATATGCTTTTTTTTATTCAGCTTACGGTACATTAAAACAAGCATATATTGCAGAACCGTTCTTCTCTGGTTTTCGTTCTGATTTGTCTGTGTTACTGCTGCTGTTTGTTTGTCTGTCCGTGTGTTAGCTTTAAGACAGTAAAACATGACTAAAGTAGGCAAAACAATTACGTGTATTATGTCTGTTTGTCCGTTGTTAACGATCGAAGAAAGAAAGAACGGAAAAATTGAATGGCTTGACTATGGGAAGGAATTAATCGGCTGTCTGTCAAAAATTCCTTCCCATAGTCAAGCCATTCAGTTTTTCCGTTCTTTCTTTCTTCGTCCATGACAAATTGCTTTCCATAGTCAAGTCATTCAATTTTTCTGTTCTTTGTCTCTATTGCTTACAACATTAAAACAACTTATATATTTATGTATATGTATATATAGCAAGTAACAGCAAATAAATAACATTAATCAGTTACTGATCTCATAAAACCAGTACTTTGGGTTCGTTATGCATTCACTGAATATTGGTAAGAACAAACTTGTGTCTTGTGTGTTTTTTTTTTTAAATAAATGATGATGATGTTGCCACCAAGGAGAACGAGTCCTATGCATTGCAGGATGAGAATGATCACTGTCAGAAGACTTGGTTCTTTGCACTTCTCGCCTTCAGTGCTCAAATTAGAAACTGTGATAGCAGAAATATTGTTACAGAGATGGTGAATGTGAGTGGGATTACAGAGGTGGTGAATATGACAGGGATTGGATGGGTTGTTTTCATCGGGGTGGTATAACTGAAGCTTGTGAATGTGACAGGTAATGAATGATTTATGTAAATGAATGGGGTATATTTGAACCCTGTAACTCCGTTGTCCCTTAGTTCGGATGCTGGCACTTTAGCCACAACCTGGTCGGTCAACGGGCTCCCCAGGGAGAAGCCAAACCCGGATTCGCACTCTGGCTTGTCGCTTCCTCTGAAGGCCAGTGACAATCAAAAACGTTTTCAGCCGCGTCGTTAAAGAAGTGTTTAACAATAATGCCTAGTCTTGTATCCTTGAGATTAATTGGGAGGGGACATCTCATGGCGACCTCGCCATTGTCCAGGCTTACTTTAGTTCCAACACACACTTCCAAAGAGCGTTGACCTCCGGATCTTTGGTTGGCGTAAGAATAGAGCTGTTGCCGAGGTAATAAATAACGCAGAGATTGGATGACTTGGCTTGATTGGGAGGAAATAACCTAACCGTGTACTCCCCCTCGTTCCTTAACATGGTTACAGGCGCTTTGACCACGAGCCGGTTGGTTAACGGACTGTCCAGTTTGAAGTCAAAACTGGAAAAGCAATCGGGTTTCTCTGCCTCCTCTGTAGGCCAGTGACACTCAAACACAACAGTATTGTTTAAATTGGTAACAACAATACTGTGTCGCGTGTCCTTTACGTTCACTGAGAGGGGGCAACTCACGGCGGCCTGGTCCTCATCCAGGGTCACTTTAGTTCCAATACACAGGTCCAAAGAGTGAGTAGGCCAGCCGAGTACGAGTACGATCACCAATTTTGTCCAGATCATCATGAATGTTTGTTTCTTACTTTGCTCTGCTTGCTCTGCTTTTTTTGCTCTGCTTTTTTTGTTTATATTGTTCTCCTCTCCAAGAGTATTGTTTTTCCCCCTCCCCCCTATGATTGCTATAAAAATTGGGCCGGGAAGAATAACGTGCACTGTCACCTCATCGTCATCTTGTGTATTTGTGTCTAAAGATTACGTTCTGTCTCAGACGGGAGTGTTTTTTTCATAAGAAATCCGCCACGAGAAAGAGACATTGGTATTTACACAAATAATATGAACAACACCTCTGCTGAGGGGATAGACTTTATTTCCACCCCGCATGAGCATGCCGGCTGTGAGTTGACGGACTACGATGTGACGGACTACAATGTGTTTAACAACACCTCTGCCGAGGGGATAGACTTCATTCCCATTCAGCATGAGCATGCCGGCTGTGAGTTAATGGACTACGATGTGTTTATAGCCTTGGTACTCACTTTGATTACCGTGGCCTCGGTTTCTGTCTTACTGTCTGGAAAACGCATATTTGTTTTGAGGACGCAAAAAGACAAGACATAAGACGTTTAGGAAAGACAATCGCAAGCGTTAAGAAGTCATTTTGTGGCTTGGGCATAATTTTTTTTTCCCCTGTCTGTTTATAATTTTTCATCTGTTTTTTTCCGAGCAGAATACAATCTTTGTTTTATAACGAACATGGCTATTAACCCCAAGTGGATAGAGGTTATTGACTACGTCCATAGGGACAAATATTTTTCTCCTTACGTTTTTTTATAATATTTGTGAAGCCGACGCCTATTCTTTCCTCGGCGCCTGCCGTCAACTTGGTTCGCCTAAATGTCTTGTAATGGCGACTATTTTTTTTTTAACAAAACTGGATGAAGTGTTCACGCATAATCTATGGGACGGTCTTGCGCGTATGAAACTGCGTTATATTTGTTAAACAAAACATGTGGTTTACGCTTCAGAAATTACTAAAGTATGCTCCCCAAGACGCGCCGCATAAGTGGCCGCATAAGTTTATAATGGATTTAGCGCACTTAATGACGCACACCGTGGTCCGTCGACTTGCGAAAGCCTAGAAGTGTATAAAATGTTATTGAACCGGATGTCTACCAGAGCATTGAGGAGAGTCTTTAACAGCGTCATGTATTTTGCAAAATCCCAAAAACTTGAATGTATATGTTTTTCAAGCGCAGAAGGTGTCAGACGAGCAGTCGAAAAAGCTTTTAAACGAGAGGTCCTATATTTTTAAGGCGGTTGACTCCATGGTTAAAAATAACATATACTTTCCGTACGTAAATAGGAATGAGGAGAAACGTTCTGTACGTGCTTCAGAAGTCAGGCGCTTTTTCAGTATTTCCTATTTATAAGCGGTTCCCAAAAATGACGGTTATGGCGACTGCAGTGAAACACCTTGACTACAATGTTGTGGAATTTCTCTATAGGGCTGGAGCAACCACCAAGAGCGAACTGTATTGGCTGAGTAAACAACCCCCACTGACGATTGTTACCCAGGATGAAAACTTACGAATTTGAGAAAAAAAACCATGGAATCTGTCCCGTAAAGCCTCGCGACCGCATTCTTTGCAGAAGCTAGCTCTGCGAGAAGCAACCAGACATCTAGGGTGGGGTAGTGCAGGGAGGCGAACATTAACAGTTTACCGATTCCTACTATTATAAAAAACAGATTGAGGTACATGAAACCAGTGCTTGGGGTTCGCACCTTTCCCAAACATTAACACAACAGACTTGTTTGGCAATATAGAGGGCGGATAATCTAACCTTGTGACAGGCACTTTGGCCGCGAGCCGGTCAGTTAATGCAGCTAACAGACTAAGGGAAATACAACGGCGAGGACGTTTGCGCGAGTAGTACATGTATCCTCCCTTTTTTTGGTGTGTTTTTGTGGCATAACCTCTGTGGCATAGTATAAGCTCGGTCTTGGTGTTGGTTGTATAAGCTCTGTGCTAAATAAAAATTAAAATTGCTTGTGCGCTCTTGTGCGCTCTTGGCCTTGGTTGTGCGCTCTTGCCTTGTTGTGCGCTCTTGGCCTTGTGTGCGCTTTGCCTGTGTGCTCTGTGGCTCTTGTACTTGGCTGTGCGCTGCCTTGTGCGCTCTTGGCCTTTGTGCGCTTTTGCCTTGCTGGTGCGCGCTTCTTGCTCTTGGTTGTGCGCTTTTGGCCTTGTTGTGCTCTTGGCCTTGCTGGTGGCCTTGCTTGCGCTGGTTGTGCGCTCTTGGCCTTGCTGGTGCGCTCTTGGCCTTGCTGGTGCGCTCTTGGCCTTGCTGGTGCGCTCTTAGCCTTGCCTGTGTGCTCTTGGCCTTGCCTGTGTGCTCTTGGCCTTGCTGGTGCGCTCTTGTACTTGGTTGTGCGCTTTTGGCCTTGCTGGTGCGCTCTTGTACTTGCCTTGTGCGCTTTTGGCCTTGGTTGTGCGCTCTTGGCCTTGCCTGTGTGCTCTTGGCCTTGCTGGTGCGCTCTTGTACTTGTTGTGTGCTCTTTTTGGCCTGGTTGTGCGCTCTTGGCCTTGCTGGGTGGCCTTGCTTGCGCTGGTGCGCTCTTGGCCTTGCTGGTGCGCTCTTGCCTTGGTTGTGCGCTTGCTGGTGCGCTCTTGGCCTTGCTTGTGCTCTCTTAGCCTTGCCTGTGTGCTCTTGTGCCTTGCCTGTGCTGCTCTTGGCCTTGCTTGTGCGCTCTTGTACTTGGTTGTGCGTTTTTGGCCTTGCTGGTGCGCTCTTGTACTTGCTTGTGCGCTTTTGGCCGTGGTTGTGCGCTCTTGGCCTTGCTGTGCGCGCTCTTGGCCTTGCTGAACTTAGTTGTGCGCTCTTGGCCTTAAGCCTTGGCCTTGCTTATGCGCTCTTGCTTGCGTTGTGCGCTTTTGGCCTTGCTGGTGCGCTCTTGTACTTGGTGGCCTTGCTGGTGCGCTCTTGTGCTTGGTTGTGCGCTCTTGGCCTTTGCTGGTGCGCTCTTGTTACTTGTTGTGCGCTCTTGGCTTGTGCGCGTGCCTTGTGCGCTCTTGGCCTTGCTGTGCGCTCTTGGCCTTGCTGAACCTTGTTGTGCGCTCTTGGCCTGGTTGTGCGCTTCTTAAGCTCTTGGTTATGCGCTCTTGTGCCTTGCCGGTGCGCTCTTTTCGCTTGTGCGCTCTTGGCCTTTGCCTTGCCTTTGGTGTGCTCTTGCCTTGCCTTGCCGGTGCGCTGCGCTTTCGTTGTGCTTCTTGCGCTCTTGTGCCTTGCTTGCGGTTGTGCGCTCTTGGCTTGCTGGTGCGCTTTGCCTTGCCTTGGTGCGCTTGGCTTTTGGTGCGCTCTTGCGCTCTTGCGCTCTTGGCCTTGCTTGTTGTGCGCTCTTGGCCTTGCTGGTGCGCTCTTGGCCTTGCTGTGAACTTAAATTTGTGCGCTCTTGGCCTTAAGCTCTTGCTTGCCTGTGTGCTCTTGGTTGTGCGCTCTTGGCCTTGCCGGTGCGCTTTTCGTTGTGCCTTGCTGGTGCGCTCTGCGCTCTTGCGCTCTTGGCCTTGCTGGTGCGCTCTTTGCCTTGCTCTTGTGCGCTCTTGGCCTTTGTGCTTGGCCTTGTTGCTTCTTGCGCTCTGTGCTCTTGGCTTTGCGCTCTTGGCCTTGCTTGTGGTGTGCGCTCTTGGCCTTGCTTGTGTGCGCTCTTGGCCTTGCCGGTGCGCTCTTGGCCTTGCTGGTGCGCTGGTGCGCTCTTGCCTTGTGCGCTCTTGCCTTTGTTGTGCGCTTCTTGCTGTGCGCTGCGCTGCTTGCTTTGGTTGTGTGCGCTCTTGGCCTTGCTCTTGCCTTGCTGTGCGCTCTTGCCCTTGCTCTTTGCTTTGCGCTTGGTTTGCGTTTGCTTGTGCGCTCTTGGCCTCTTGGCCTTGTGCGCTCTTGGGTGCGCTCTTGCTCTTGCTTGCTGGTGCGCTCTTGTGCTTGCTTGCTTAGTTGTGCGCTCTTGGCCTTGTGCGCTCTTGGCCTTGCTGTGTGGCTGCGCTTGGCCTTGTGTGCTCTTTGCCTTGCTCTGTGCGCTTTTGCGCTTCTTGCGCTCTTGTGCGCTTGGCCTTGCTTGTGCGCTCTTGGCCTTGCCTTGTGCGCTCTTGGCCTTGCCTGTGGCTCTTGGCCTTGCTGTTGCTCTTGGCCCCTTGCCTGTTGTGCCTGGCCTGGTGCGCTCTGGCCTTGCTTGTGTTGCTCTTGGCCTTGCTGAACTGCGCTCTTGTGCTGCTGCGCTCTTGGCCTTGAACTTAGTTGTGCGCTCTTGGCCTTGCGCTGTGCTCTTGGCTGGCTTGCTTGCGCTGGTGTGCGCTCTTGGCCTTGCTGGTGCGCTCTTGGCCTTGCTGGTGCCTTGCTGGTGCGCTCTTTGCCTTGCCTGTGTGCTGTGCTCTGCTTGCGCTTGCCTGTGCTCTTGGCCTTGTGCGCTTGTACTTGGTTGTGCGCTTTTGGCCTGTGTTGTGCGCTCTTGCTTGCTGTGCGCTCTTGGCCTTGCTGGTTGTGCGCGCTCTTGCGCTCTTGTTGTGCGCTCTTGGCCTTGCTGGTGCGCTCTTGGCCTTGCTGGTGCGCTTGCCTTGCTGGTGCTCTACTTGTTGTGCGCTCTTGGCCTTGCTGTGTGCGCTCTTTGCTTTGTTGTGCGCTCTTGCCTCTTGGCCTTGTGCGCTCTCTGCTTGTGCTTGCTTGCTTGTGCGCTTGGCCTGTGCGGTGCGCTCTTGGCCTTGCTGGTTGCCTTGCTGTGCGCTCTTGGCCTTGGCCTTGTGCTGTGCGTGCGCTCTTGCTGGTTGCTGCTGCGCTCTTGCTGGTGCGCTCTTGGCCTTTGCTTGTGCGCTCTGCCTTGCTGTGCGCTCTTGGCCTTGCCTTGTGTGCTCTTGGCCTTGCTTGTGCGCTCTTGGCCTTGCTTGTGCGCTCTTGCTTTGTGCTTTGTGCGCTCTTGCCTTGGTTGTGCGCTCTTGTGCGCTGGTTGTGCGCTCTTGCCTTGCTGGTGCGCTCCTGCCTTGCCTTGCTGAACTTGCTTGTTGTGCGCTCTTGGCTTGCTCTTGGTTGCTGCGCTCTTGTGCGCCTTGGCCTTGTTGTGCGCTTTGGCCTTGCTGGTGCGCTCTTGCCTTGGTGCGCTCTTTGGTGCTTGCTTGTGCGCCTTTGCCTTGTGTTGTGCGCTCTTTGCCTTTGGTTGCCTTGCTCTGTGCGCTTGGCCTGGTGCGCTCTGGTGCGCTTGGTTGTCGCTCTTGGCCTGCTTGTGCGCTCTTTGCGTTGTGCGCTTTTGGCCTTGCTGTGCGCTCTTGTGCGCTGTGTGCCTTGCTTGGTGTGCTCTTGGCCCTGGTGCGCTCTGGCCTTTGTTGTGCGCTCTTCTGCGCTGGCCTTGGTTGTGCGCTCTTGGCCTTGTGCGCTTTTCTTGGTTGTGCGCTCTTGGCCTTGCCTTGTGCGCTCTTGGCCTTGCCGGTGCGCTTTTGGCCTGTGCGCTTCTTGCGCTCTTGGCCTTGCTGTGCTTGCTTGCGCTGGTTGTGCGCTCTTGTGCGCCTTTGTGGTGCGCTGCTTGCCTTGCCTTGCTTGTTTGCGCTTGTGCGCTGCGCTCTTGTGCGCTTGGCTGGCCTTGTGCGCTCTTGGCCTTGCTCTTGCTGGTGCGCTCTTGGCCTTGCTGTGCGCTCTTTGCCTTGCTCTTGGCCTTGCGCTTGCTTGCTCTTGCGCTTGTGCTGCTTGGTTGTGCGCTCTTGGCCTTTGTGCGCTCTTTCTGTTGTGCGCTCTGCGCTCTTGGCCTTGCTGTGCGCTCTTGGCCTTGCTGGTGCGCTCTTGGCCTTGCCTGTGGCCTTGGTTGCTCTTGGCCTTGCGCTCTTTGCGCTCTTGTCTTGCGCTCTTGCCGGTGCGCTTTTCGTTGGTGTGCGCTCTTGCCTTGCCGGTGCGCTCTTGGCCTTGCCGTTGTGCGCTTTTGGACTTGCGCTCTTGCGCTCTTGGTGCTTGCTTGCGGTTGTGCGCTCTTGGCCTTGTGTGCGCTTTGTGCGCCTTGCGTTGTTTGGTGTGCGCTTTTCGTTGTGTGCGCTCTTGCGCGCTTGCCTTGCTTGCGGTTGTTGTGCGCTCTTGGCCTTGCTGGTGCGCTCTTGTGCTAAATAAAACTTAGTTGTGCGCTCTTGGCCTTGCTGCTTGCTTTGCCTCTTGTGCTCTGGTTGTGCGCTCTTGGCCTTTGCTGTGCGCTTTGGCGTTGCTTGTGCGCTCTTGCCTTTGCTGGTGCGCTCTTGGCCTTGCTGGTGCGCTCTTGGCCTTGCTGGTGCGCTCTTGGCCTTGCCTGTGTGCTTGCTTTGTGCGCTCTTGGCCTTTGCTGGTGCGCTCTTGGCCTTGCTGGCCTTTGTGCGCTCTTGGCCTTGGTGCTAAAATTAAACTTGCTTGTGCGCTCTTTGCGCTCTTGCTCTTGGTTGTGCGCTCTTGGCCTTGCTTGTGCGCTCTTGGCCTTGCTGGTGCGCTCTTGGCCTTGCTGGTGCGCTCTTGCCTTGCTGGTGCGCTCTTGGCCTTTGCTGTGTGCGCTCTTGGCCTTGCTGTGCGCTCTTGCTTGTGCGCTTTTGCCTTGCTGTGCTCTTGTGCGCTCTTGGCCTTGGTTGCGCTCTTGGCCTTGGTTGTGCGCTCTTGGCCTTGCTTGTGCGCTCTTGGCCTTGCTGAACTTGTTGTGCGCTCTTGCGCTCTTGGCCTGAAGCTCTTGGTGTGCGCTCTTGGCCTTGCTGTGCCTTGCTTGTGCGCTCTTGGCCTTGCTGTGCGCTCTTGGCCTTGGTGGTGCGCTCTTGTACTTGGTTGTGCGCCTTGGCCTTGCCTTGTGCGCTCTTGGCCTTTGCTTGTGCGCTCTTGTGCGCTCTTGGCCTTGGTTGTGCGCTCTTGGCCTTGCTGGTGCGCTCTTGGCCTTGTGCGCTCTTGGCCTTGCTGGTGCGCTCTTGGCCTTGCTGGTGCGCTCTTGGCCTTGCTGTGTGCGCTCTTAGCCTTGCCTGTGTGCTCTTGGCCTTGCTGAACTTAGTTGTGCGCTCAAAGGTTGTGCGCTCTTGGCCTTGGCCTTGCTGGTGCGCTCTTGGCCTTGCTGGTGCGCTCTTGGCCTTGCTGGTTTCTCCGCTGACCCCCTACCCCCTTGCCCTTTAGTTGTGCGCTCTTGGCCTCGGTTGTGCGCTCTTGTATAAGCTCTGTCGGGTGTGCGCTCTTGGTTTCTGTTGTGCGCGCCCTTGGTCTCAGTTGCTCTTGCGCTCTTGGACTTGGTTGTGCGCTACGCGCGCTGTTGGTTGTGCGCTCTCTTGGTTGTGCGCTCTTTGTGCGCTCTTGGGTGTGCGCTCTTGGTTTCTGTGTGCGCTCCTGTGCGCTCTCAGTTGTGCGCTCTTGCTTGGTTGTGCGCTCGCGCGCTCTTGGTTGTGCGCTCTGGTTGTGCGCTCTTTGTGCGCTTTTTTGGTTGTGCGCTCTTGGTTGTGTGCGCTCCTGTGCGCTCTGGTTGTAAAGTTAAATAAAATAAAAAAACAACTTGGGTCTTGGTCTTGGTTGTGCGCTAACCCCTACCCCCTTGTCTTCCCCCCCCCTCTTAATATTATTATTTATTATTATACATATTTATTATGTATATTATAATATTATTAAAAATATTTGTGTACAAAAATAGTTATATGCAATGAGGATATAATATAAACAATAGACCACGCGGCAGCCGGCTCATGCACCACTAAAAGCCAGTACCGGAAGTAACCAAAGTGGCCAGAAGTGGCCAGACATGGAGCGTAGCAGCCGCCCAGTGCACCACTGATGGTTTGAGGAACATAACCCGCCAGACACGGTCAAGGGGTTGACACAGACCGTGTCTGGCAGAAGTTAATACCTCAAACCGCGCTGCATCGTCTGGCGGGCAGTCAAGTATCAACTTCCGCCAGACACGGTCAAGGGTTAACAGTGTGTGTGTTGTGTATGTGAGCAAGTAAACACTGTCTGTCTGTCTGGCTCTCTCTCGCTCTCTCTAATCGTCTGTTCTCCTCCCCCCCCTCTTGCTAAGTGGTTTCACACAGTGCGTCATCATAACAGGACCAGGCTCGGTGCGTCATCACTTACATGTGGCTAAAGTCTGCAATATATATATACACAACGTATACTTTTCTACATCATAACGTCAGTAATGATGATCATAGCTACCAGCGTTTGTCTTCTTTTTTCTCTCCTCGTTACGTTGTTGTCAGTCCCCTCCCAGCAGGGGGCTCGGACAAATGGATCGTCGTCAGCCCTTCCACAGCAACATCAGCAACACCACCAAAAACAGCAGCAACAGCATCCCTTTCCACAGACACTGGGTCCCAATCAGGTCCTGTGCCATCCCAGCTCAGCAACCTGACCACTGTAATGGACATCCTCAAAGCCAGCGTGAGTAGTTCCTTTCTTCTTCTTCTTCTACATCATCATAATCATGATCATCATCATCATCATCATCATCATCATCATCATCATCATCATCATCATCTTCTTCTTCTTCTTCTTCTTCTTCTTCTTCTTCTTCGTCGTGATCATCATCATCATCGTCATCTTCTTCTATATTTTTTTCCCACCCCCAGCTCTCTCCAAGCCAGTTTATCCGACCAGCTTTCGGAGGGATTGCCTACAACTATAAGCCCGACCATAACATCTTTGTCACTTCCACTTCCCTACTGTCCAGCCAACCTGGCCACAGTTCCCATCACTCGCTGCTCCACCAGCCAAAATTCAACAGCTCCCTCTGCCCCTTCCAACTCGCCGTCCGCACCCTCCCCAGGGGATACCACCCTCCCTCCATCATGTGGCCGCAGTGTCTCTCCACCAAGTGCCGTGACCACAACGCCTTGGGTTGTGTCACCGTGTTCAAGGAGGTCGTTGTCCTGCGACCCAGTGGCTGCCTGCAAGGGATGCAACTCTATGAAGAGCGGACGGTTCCCGTGGCCTCTTCCTGCGCCTGCGTCAACCCTGTAACCACGTCAGTTTCCGGCGGAAGTCTGAGAAAACCGCTTGATGCTGGGCTGCTGCTGCTGCTGCTTCTGCCGGGAGGAGGGTGAGTAATGTGGATTTTGTTTTTTGTTTTATTTTTAAAGTGTTTTATTCTTTGTCATGTTTTAGCTTTGTAATTTTATATATTTTCTTTTTTTTTTTCAATTTTAAATGACTGGTATTTATTTTATTTAAACTTGTTGGCTTCAAAACTTGTTGTCTAGTCTAAATGAAATTAAACTTCAAAACTTGTTGTCTAGTCTAAATGAAATTAAACTTGTCAGTGCGCGCTAAAAAAACAAAATTAAACTTGTCAGAACGTGCGCTCTTGTCTTTATTGTGCGCTCTTGCCTTGTCTTGTGCGCTCTTGCTCTGCTCTTCTTTTTCTTTCTGGTCAAACAAAAAAAAACATGCGCGTTTTTTTTTTCAACCGCATACTCTATTTTCAACCGGAAGTGCCGCCATCTTTAATATTAACAAAAGGGGGATCACTCTCAACTTACTTCCGGGGAGGGAGATCACTCTCAAATTAATTTTGTAAAACAACAAAGACAAGAGCGCATTACAAAGACAATAGACAATATTCACCAATATTCCTTCCCATAATCAGGGGAAGGGGAGGGGGGCGAAGACAGTCAAGTACGTCAATGGATGGGAAGGGAAAGATAGAAGCCTGAGCAAAGAAACAGTTCGTTCGGTTCAGATGGGAAGAGAAAGATAAGAGCGGGGGGCGGAGACAGTCAAGTACGTCACTTGATGGGAAGGGAAAGATAGAAGCCGGAGGGAAAAAAAGAGTTCGGTCGGGTTAGATAGGAAGACGTCTGTTACACAATTCATACGCCAAAATTCTTTCCGATAATCAAGCCATTCAATTCTTACGTCAGTTATACAATTATATGTGCAATAATCAAACCATTCAGTGCGTGTGGGGGAAAAAAACATAAACCATAAAAAAACCTCTCCCGTCTACATAAAGTACTCACGCACAGCGCATTCCTAAAATCTTTAACCTAGGGTCTACAATGTGCGCGGTTGTCGTCTTGTCTTGTCTTGTCTTGTTTCTCTTCTCTTGTATTGTCTCATTTGTCGGGCTATAAACCATTTGCATGGAGCGCGCTTCCAAGTTGAAGAGCGTCCGTTTCTTGTTCCATTTCTTGGTCTTCTGTGTTTCGTGTCTTACTGTGTCTTCTTCTTACCTGTCTTTTCTTTTCCCGTCTTTGCCTTTTGTTTCGACTTATCTGTGTCTCTTTGTTTGCCTAGAAATCCAGGTAAACTCCAAGTACATCGCTTTAACCCACCTCTTCTCCGTCGTTATGATGAGCGAGGTTGCTTTTTTTGCTTGCTTCTGTCTTGTCTGTTTGCTTGGTCTGTTTGCTATCTTTCTTGTCTGTTGTCTGCCTGCAAAGAAACCATTTGCGTGTGTTGTGCATTGCTCTTTCCCTCTGTCTTCTTCTGTGTTGCTTCTTTCTCTGTCTGTTCTTCTTTCCTATCGTCTTTTCTTTTTATATTTTTGCCCATTGTTTCTGTCTTGTTGGTCTGATCTGTCTGTCTGTCTGTCTTTCCGCTAACTACTTGTGTGTCTTATGCTGTCTTTCCTCTTTCTGTCGCTTTTATTTTCCATGCTGAGAACCGCCAATAATTCAAAACACCAGGAATACTTTTTGGCGCAATTTCCTTGGTCAGGTTTTCCCTCCCCCGGCTATATAAACCCCTGAAACATTGCTTTACCCTAGGTCTTCACCAACGTTATGGCTTGTACTTATACTGTCCTATCTCATAGTGGCCCTTTCGCCATCGTAAAACCAAAGAGGGGGCACACGAACGCTCTCGGAAAAGCGTTTCCCGAAAAGCTGGTTAAAGAGTACATCCCTCTCCTGTCCAACGTCAACAAGGCTTTTGGCTCTGACAGATTCGCTGGTCAGAAGATGGTGGCCTTCATAGGTGGTGGAGCGGCTGTGGCACATGCTGGCTTGGCTACTACTTACTTTGACGTGGACGTCTTTGTGCTTTGCTCTTCCTCGGAGCTGATTGAAGCCGTATGCACTGACATTCTGTGGAAGGGGGTCCAAGGCGAAGAGAACCTTAACAAGGTCCGCTTGGCCTCCGACCCCTCGCCTTCAACAAAGGCCGACGGCTGCTTGAGGGTTATAAACGCTTGCCAAGTGCCTACTGGTCTGTCGAAGGACGTAGGATATTATACGCAGTTTATTATGTGTTACTGCCCAAATCTACATGAAACAACACCTAACGAAGACGCCATTCACAAATGGATGAAGACCTTCGATATCGACATCACTCGGTGCTACATCTACGAGTTTGAAGAAGAGGCCATAGAAGGGGAGGTGACCCCCGCCTCCGTGGCCGTCAGCTTGCGGATTAACCTTCGCAACCCTAGGGCTTCCATCATCAAGCCAACTCTGGAGAGGTTGGCTAAGGGAAAACGAAGTTCCATAGACCTCAAGACCCTGGATCGCATGCTCAAGTACGAAGACAGGGTCTTCTCATCTCGCTGGACTATCGCGGAGGTCGGGGAGGCCAAGGGACTCGACCGGCTATGCAACATCGTCAAAAAGGCGGCGCTGTTCATAAGGAAGGAGCAAAACCTCGATATTGCGCCTCACCAGGTTGAGCCTACGTGCATGTGCTGCCTGGAGGGCACGTACGAGCGCCGGCTGTCCGAGGCTGTAAGGAAGGCCCTGGGTAGTGCTGCAAAGAACTGGTTCTGCCACTCTCGTTGCATGTTCGGCGGAGCCGTTTCAGAGTGATACGGCCCACTGCAAAGTCTCTCTCTCTGTGGAGTTGTGTTTTCCAAATCTCCCCCCCTGTTTACTTGTTAAAAAAAAACTGTGTTGGCTCTTCCACCACGTGGTATATTTTGTAGACGTTTTAACCCATTTCCTCCTTCCCATCGCTTTTTTTCCCCCCTTTTGTTTCCCAACTCTCAAGTTATCCTCTTTCACCACAAACATTTCCTCCTTCCCGTTTTTTTTTTTTTTTTCCCGTTTTATTTTCCTGTTTCCCCACAAACTGAATAAAAGCAATGTCACTATCCTGGAGAGTTACTTGTCTTGTTGATAGAGAGGTGGTGCTCCTTCTTTCATGGAAACAACTTTGTGTGCGACAGTTTCCTAGTTTTGTTTGTTTGGTCATATTGCGCCCTTTCTACTATTTTTTAAATGTGGTATTGTATATTTGCTCTGCATCAGTTGATAAATGCATGGCGTTGCATGTTTATATCTGCATTGTGCTGCATGGGTGTTGCTTGTATCTGCTAAGCTAATGTAACCTATCCCTCTGCACTTACTGAATTTTTGTAGGTTTGCTACGAGGTTGTTGTTTTGTACTTTTGTACCCCATCATCAACAGGCGCATCAGAGTACAAAAAAGGCAGTGTAAGTGTCATTTTCTCGTTTATGTCAGAGCGATTTCTTTTCAGATGAAGGGAAAAAAGTACAGGGGAGTAGCTCTGTCTTGCAAGGTTAGTAAACCACTGTGATGTCAAGGGAACAGCTCTGTCTTGCAAGGTTAGTTAACCACTGCGATGTCAAGTATACAGATAACTCTGTTACAGCACCGGCAGTCTCGGTTTATTGTCTATCTGATCTCGCTAAAATCTGTCAGTAAGGCTTATGCTTACGACCTGGTCTTTTAAACGCTTTTTCTTTTTCCACGCTAGAGTGGCTGAGGTCCAAACCCGACTCTGTATTTGTTGATGCTGGTGGTCAGGATACAGGGATGTGCTCTAGTGCGCACCAAGTAGATATTGTTATATACAGTACCAGGGGAGTGGCTCCGTCCTGGGAGTTTTTAGAACGTGGCCCCATAAAAATGTTCGCATACTCTCAAGATAGTGACAAAATGCAAGCCACCTCTGCTTGTCAAAAGGGCGCCTCTGTCTGTTAACAAAATCTACACAAACTTTTTAAAAGCAAACATATGTTTGCTGCGCTTTTAAGACCAGGTCGTCTGTTAAGCCCGTCTTCCACCCTATTTAGTGTTTGTTTGTTCTTACTGTGGTTCTCTTTTCTTGTATGCTTATAGCCCGGCCTTTAAACGCTCAAATCCCACGCTAGAGTGACTGAGGTTCGGAGTCAACCTCTGTATCTATTGATGCTGGTGGTCAGGATACAGAGGATATGCTCCTCCGGTGCGCACCAAGCAGATATTGTTATATACCGACAAGGGGAGTGGCTCCGTCCTGGGAGCTTTAGAACGTGGCCCCATAAAATGTTCGCGTACTCTCAAGATAGTGACAAAATGCAAGCCACCTCTGCTTGTCAAAAGGGCGCCCCTGTCCGTCCAACAAAAATCTGCACTTTTCCCGCGCCAGAGCGGCCGACGCCCAAACCCGACTCTGTATTCGATGATGCTGGTGGTCACAATACAGGGATGGGCTCTAGTGCGCACCTCAGAGTTTATAACAGCAGGGCTTTGGCTAACCCGATCTATTTATTCTATACCTAAATGAGAGCCCATGTATGACTAAAACTTTTTGTTTCAGGAGTGCTTACGACACCTTCTGTGCTCTTCGCGATTCTACACCAGTGGGTACACCGATGGCTACATAGCATAAGGAGGGGGAAAGGAGTTTACTTGCCAGAACTGTAATTGAAATGTCATATATTCCTTATTCTTGCTCATACTAATGCCCGATGCAAAACGCCTGTGATATTCTTAAAAATGTTTCTAAAAAATATGTTGTTTCTTTCAGGTTTTCAGGTTACTGTCCTAGTTCTTCACCTCATGAAGATGGTCATCACTTTCTGCCATGGATATCATTAACATCCATCGCTACTGTGGACATGATTGGACATCGTAACCTCCATCGCTTCTGTGGACATTTATTGAACATCGTAACAACATTCATCGCTTCTGTGGACACATTATTGAAGATTGTAACATCATCTGTGGACATTCCCCCCCCCTATATGACACCTTGAATAGAATAATAAATTACCCCCTACATATGTTATCCCCCCTACATGGCAATCTTGAATAAATAATGAATGAATTACAATTGTGTTTCTTTGCACTTCTTTTACAACGCGTTTCTTGACGGTCTTTACTGAACGCTGTTGCAGATATGTCGTGTAAGCAACTCTTCTTTCATCTAATCGCTCTCTGGTCACTTTCTCTCCAAACACATTCCAAATACATGTAAAAGGGAGGATAGTATAATAGGGAAAGAAAACTAAGTGATAGTAGAATAGGGAAAGAAAACTAAAGTAAGGAAAGTAGGGGGGAGAGAGAGAGAGGAGCATAGGCGTTTTTTTTTTACATTCCCTTCCCCTCATCTTTATTATAGATGGCCAATAAACCCTACCGAGCAGATGTTCAAGTTTTATTCAGATGCTAGAATGGATCTGTTTGACAACTCTTCTTTCTCGTCACTCTTCCTCCGAGTTCCAGAAGACTATGTTCGCCCTTTCCTCGGCTACTGCCGGCAACGTCGTGCGTACGAGTGTCTGGCAATGGCAACCATTCATTTTAAGAAACTAGATGAAGCGCATAAACTCTGGGATGGTTTTGAGTATAATATTGCGCTGTATTTAATGGAACGAAACATGTGGTCCACACTTTGGCAACTGCTGCTGGATCTTAATCCCAGTCATAGTTTCACGGAGGCGTCGATCTACGTAATGACGCTCCAGATACCGTTGACCGACCCGGCCCTGGATCAGCACCGGGTACAGGAACTCTACAAAGCGACCATAGACCGTCACGCAAGAATATTACCTTATAAACTGATCAATGTCTTTGAAACGCGTTATGCAATTGTTTCTCTCTCAAAAACTACAATACTTTCTATACTCGAGGGTACAAGGTCTCAGACGAGAAATTGCCAGAGCTTTCAATGAGAGAGCTTATCTGTTTGAAATAGTTGAGCGAATCATCACAGAAAGATTGTATCAGGGTGAAAACAGTAGTAAAGACGGGACAAAGACTCTTTATACGCTTCAAAAAGCGGGTGTATTTTCGGCATTACCCATTCTTAAGGGCACCCTAGTATACTCGGAATGGATGTACCCAGAATTCAAAAATGTCTCGACACTATGGTCAGAATTCAATACGGTTATGACAATGGCGGTCGTACACCTCCAGTATGACGTAGTGGAGTTTCTCTATCGGGCTGGAGCAACCACTAAGAGCGAACTTTATAGGCTAAGTCAACACCCCTTGCTGATCCGCGATAGCTCCTGGAAAAGCCAAAAAGTCAGAGAATTTCTGACCCGTAAAGCCTCGCGACCTCATTCCTTGCAGAAAATAGCTCTCCGAGAAGCGTCCAAGCATCTAGGCTGGGGTTACGTTAGGGAGACGAACATTGACCAGTTACAGATCCCCGAAATTTTGAAATCCAGATTCAAGTACATAAAACCACTGGCTGGAGAAGCTGTGCCTTGAGAACTACACATGCAAGAGAAGGCGGCCGTGTGGAGGTGGTTTTTTTTTCCCTCTTCCTCCCCCCCCCTTCCCTATTGGGAAAAAAAGAGCTGATTTTTTTTTTTCTCCTTTCCCCTTCCCTATCGGGGAAAGGAAGAAAAAAAGTATAGAAAGAAGAAGAACAGGTCCCAGGATTGGCAGACAGTAAACTGTGAAGATGGCCCGTAATACGCCCTTCGCATGGTGGACACCGGAGCGTATTCGACAGGTGGAACTGAATCTGTATTGCGAGCATATGCCTTACAAGCATATCGTGCCACTCTTCGACCGAGTTCCAGTGTCCTGTGCTGATTCTTTCCTCGCTGCCTGCCGTGAAAGTAATGCGTATCGCTGTCTAGGAATAGCGACTTTTTACTTTAACAAACTGGACGAAATATTCACGCGTGATCTCTGGTGTGGCGTCCGTTGTTGCATTACGGATTATTTTATCCGGGAAACACGTGGTCCGCGCTTTGGAAACTGGTGGATCTTAATAATTCAAGGTTCATGAAGGATCTTCTTGATACAATGACATTGCGCGCTCCACCAACTGACCAAAGCATAGAATTGTACAAAGCGGTTATGGAGCGATGTTCCATGGAGTCTCCTAATCCCCTCTTCTGGTCCTTAAACAGCCTGATGTCGTGTGCACGCTGCCCCCGAAAGCTAGAATGTTTTCTGTTTTCAAGCGTAGAAGGCGTTAGACGGGAAGTGGAGTTTCTTTTTAAGTGGACGCGTGTACTTTATGATCTAGTTGAGTATATTGCCAGAACAAGGTCAGCGACAACTATCTTTGAGGAAAGAAAGGAGATGGACGAATGTCTTTACGTCGCTCAGAAGGCGGGCGTCTTTTTAACATTTTACAATCGATGTAGCTATCGCAAGCGGGACGGGACGTTTAGAAACGGTCATGAGAACGGCAGTCAAATACGACGAGTACAACGCGGTCGAGTTTCTCTACAAGGCCGGACTAACCACCAAGAGCGAACTTTATAGGCTCAGTCGGTCTATGGACCCTGGAGAAACCCTAAAATCAGAGAATTTTTGACCCGTAAAGCCTCGCGACCGCATTCTTTGCAGAAATTAACTCTACGAGAGGTTTCCATGCATTTGGGGGGGGGGTTATGTCAGGGAGGGAAATATTGATGGCTTACCCATTCCCCAGGTTTTTAAAGATAAATTGAAATACATCAAACCAATAACCTGAATACTCCTTAAGATCCAGTAGGCGTCCAAGCATCTAGGGTAGGGTTATGTTACCAATCCCGGAAATTTTTGAAATCCAGATTAAAGTACATAAAACCGCTCGCTGGAGAAGCTGTGCCTTGAGAACTACACATAAAAGAGAAGGCGGCCATGTGGGAGATTGTTTTCCCCTTTCCCCCTTCCCTATCGGGAAAGGAAGAAACAAAAGTGTACAAAGAAGAAGAACGGGTCCCAGGATTTGGCAGACAGTAAACTGTGATGATGGCCCGTAACACGCCTTTCGCAAAGTGGACACAGGAGCATATTTGGCAGGTGGAACTAAGTCTGTATCACAAGCATATGCCTTACAAGCATATCGTGCCACTTTTCGACCTAGTCCCAGTATCCTGTGCTGATTCTTTCCTCGCTACCTGCCGTGAAATTAATGCGTATCGCTGTCTAGGAATAGCGCGACAGTTGGCTTTAACAAAGTGGACGAAATATCCACGTGTGATGTCTGGCGTGATTTCGGTTATTTCATTATGGATTACTTTATCCGGGAAAACGCGTGGTCCACGCTTTGGAAACTGATGGATGTTAATAATTCAAGGTTCATGGAGGATCTTCTCGACCGAATGACATTACACGCTCCACCAACTGACCAAAGCATAGAATTGTACAAAGCGGTTATGGAGCGGTGTTCGATTGAGTCTCCTAATGCCTTCTTCCACCATATGATCGAATCCCTGATGATGGGTGCACGCTGCCCCCGAAAGGTAGAATGCTGTCTGTTTTCAAGCGTAGAAAGTGTTAGACGGCAAGTGGATTTTGTTTTTAAGCGGACACCTATACTTTATCGACTCGTTCTGTATTTTGTCATAATAAGGTTAAGGAGAAGGTTGCTGTCAGGAAATAGGCCGCTGTCAGGAGATAGACATGAGATAGAGAAAATTCTCTACATCACTCAGAAGGCAGGCATCTTTTCAACATTTTACAATCGATGTAGCTATCGCAAGCGGGACGGGACGTTAGAAACGGTCATGGGAACGGCAGTCAAAGACAACGAGTACAACCCGGTCGAGTTTCTCTACAAGGCCGGACTAACCACCAAGAGCGAACTTTATAGGGCTCAGTCGGTCTATGGACCCCTGGAAACCCTAAAATCAGAGAATTTTTGACCCGTAAAGCCTCGCCGACCGCATTCTTTGCAGAAATTAGCTCTACGAGAGGTTTCCATGCATTTAGGGTGGGGTTATGTCAGGGAGGGAAATATTGATGGCTACCCCCATTCCCAGGTTTTTAAAGATAAATTGAAATACATCAAACCAATAACCTGAATACTCCTTAACAAACAGACCCCTTTACCATCTGCTTCATCAACTATTTATTCTCGACAAGAAAGAGTCCTCTATGCAGAATCAGAATCATCACAGATTTATTCACTATGAACTCTTTCTTTCTCCCACGATTGTTTTCCCTCCCCTCCCCGCCCATAATTGTGTTTAAGTTTGAGATGGGTGCCATAAACCCCCCCCAGTTAGAGGGGCATCTCCGTGTTGACATATTCTGCAGAGGATACAGGAACCTGGCTACCAGCCCCTACAGGAGCATGGCTATCAACTCCTACAAGAACATGGCTATTGACCCGAAGTGGAGAGAGATTATTAATGACTTCAAAAGGGACAAATATCCTACCCCTAATCTCTTTCGTGACATTCCGGAAACCCGCGTCTATTCCTTCTTCAGTGCCTGCCATCAACTTGCTGCGCCTGAATGTCTCGCAATGGCAACTATTTTTTTTAGGAAACTGGATGAAGTGTTCACGTGTAATATATGGGATGGTCTCACGTATGAAATTGCGATATACTTTACCCGAGGAAACATGTGGTTCACACTTCGGGAAACTGATAGGTTATGCTTCTCCACGAGTTCCGCGTCAGTTTATACTGGATTTGTTGGACGTAATGACGCAGTACGGACCGTCGACTTACGAAAGCCTGGGAGTCTATCAAATATTGTTGGAGCGTTACTCAACCCAAGTGGTCAAGGCAGTCTTTAACAGAGCCATGTATTGTGAAAAATCCTCCAAAACTCGAATGGTTTCTGTTTTCAAGCGTAGAAAGCATCAGACGAGAAGTTGAATCGGCTTTGAAGCAGAGACCTCATCTTTTTGAGCAGGTTAACAGAATGGTCAAAAAACGGTTATACCTACCGAACGCAAACCATACAGAGAGGATAAACATTCTTTACGTACTTCAGAAGGCAGGCGCCTTCTCAGTATTTCCCGTTCATAAGGATTGCCCAGATTGTGAAACAGTCATGGGAACAACAGTCAAACACACAGTCATGGGAACAGCAGTCAAACACCTCCAGTATGATGTGGTAACATTTCTCTATAGAGCCGGAGCAACCACCAAGAGCGAACTTTATAGCCTGAGTCAACACCCCCCATCCCCAGAAGAGCTGATTGGTTTTGAGTATTATTCTCAAGAAAAACTCATGGATCTAAGAAAGAAAATAATAGAATTTTTGTCCCGTAAAGCCTCGCAACCGCATTCTTTGCAGAAACTAGCCCTGCGCGAGGCGAGTAAGCATCTAGGGTGGGGTTGTGTCAGGGAGGCGAATATTAACCGTTTACCTATTCCCACCATTATTAAAAACAAATTCAGGTACATCAAACCAGTACTCAATGTTCGCATGTATCCCCAAACATTAACAACAAACTCGTTTGTTTTGCCTGTTTTTTTTTTTTTTTGCCTGTTGTGTAAATAAATGTGTTAACACTGAGAAGAAATGAGGTTTTTTTTTTTTTCCCCCCCCACACCCCCTTTCCCCTGTTTGTCTCCCCCCGTTCCCTGGTTATGTAATTGTTTTCCCTATCCCCCCTACGATTGCTATAAAAGTGGGCCAAAAAGAATAATAGCAATACCTCGCCATCGTCATCATGTGTATCTTGTCTAAAGATTATGTTCCGTCTAAGACGGGAGTGTTTTTTCATAAGGAAGCCACCACGGGAAAGAGACATTGTATTTACACAAATACTATCAACACTTCTCTGACGGTTAGCAAGAAAGGCATTATGCTTTTACCCTTCTACGTGAGCAAGGAAATGGAAGACTTTCGACTGTGCGACTGCTCTGATAACGCCGAGTCAAGCAGTACCGCAAGGACGTGGATTTTCAAATCAAGTTTCCGCACATGGTATACATGGAATGCGACGGTGGAGGCGCGCGCGCGGTCGATTGCTAGAAAACAAGTCGGTAAATTCGAGTGCGTTACGTTCGTCGCCACCGAGGAAAACGTAGCTAGCATTGAAGCAGAGTTTGGCGACGTGAACGAACCGTATTTTGATATATTATTGGACAAATCCAAATTTCCGGACGAGAGACCCTGCGACATGGAATGGAGGTTCGTCTTGGCTTCTTTCAAACCCGATCGAAGCATAGAAGATTATTTCTTGTACGTCGGCTACGACGTACCGCCTTCTGCCGAGGGGATAGACTTCATCCCCACCCTACACGAGCATGCCGGCAGCGAGCTGAAGGACTACGATCTGTTCGTAGCCTTGTCCTTCGAAGAGACGTACCAGGGCAGTATCGTGGACGTCGATAACCTCTACAAGTCTTTCGGTTTCTCGAAAAAAGAGGTGTACAGGCTGGTTCCGAAGTATTACGATGATAAGTATACCACGATCTACCTGGGAGTTCGAGCCCGGTCTCCTAACCAAAAGCTTCCTCCTGACGCGTTTAGACGTTCTTTTCGCTGTCTAGACCATGACGGCGACGTCCTGGACGGGACTCTGTTGGATCCATTGATAATCGTAGACGTGAAGGATTTCTGTCTGGGTCAAATTGGTAAGGCACGTTATAAAGATATTGATTTAACCATAGGAGATGTGAAGTTGCCGTTCCGACCCAAAGTCTTTTTGAGCATGAAGACCAAGCGCGCGTGTCTGCCCAATGCCATGTTAAGAGTGTAATGCCATGTTAAGACTGTAATGTGGAAAAGACTTTGTTGTATGTTTGTTCCTGGTCCTAGTGTTCTCCCTCTTACCCCAACAGCTTTAATATTAAATTCAACGTCTTGAAATGTACTTATGTGTGTGCGCTTCCTTGTGTGTCTCCTGCGTGCATATGTGCTCTCACGAACGTATTGTGTAAGTATTCTTTCTCTGTATACGAGTGTAATGAAAGTGTATGTGCGAGTGTAACTGTCTCTTACAACGCAGGATGTATCAAGCAAAAACCAGTAAAACACAAACATTGAATAAATTTGACTGTTGTTGTATTTTAACAATATAGAGTAAGTGTACAGGGTAAGCGGTTCAATAGAGTAAGCGGCTCATCCGTTTATAATTCAGCAACCATCCTCCGCATCGGCACCCCTCCTCGAGCGCTCGTAGTTCCTCGTCCTTAAACTTTTCATCCTTTGTTATGTCGTAATTGTCTGGCCATGCCGAACTGGGCTTCAAGTAGCTGACTGCTTGAAAAGCAGAACCGTGACAATTAGGAATTTCAACGACGTAAAACGGATATTGTTTCGCTTTTTCTTTGTGTTGTTCCGATTCGGTTATGTCCCATCCATGAACATCTTCTATGACGTTGTTCATGCTTGCTTTGATGGACGCATCGTGGGTCCACAACGTTTCGTCTTGGACAAAGTCAAATTCTCCCTCGGTAAGAAAGAGAATGTCTTCCATTTCCTCTCCGGGTAAATCCATATCCCAAAGAATTGTGAGTTTGGCACCCAGAATGTAGCCAAAAATGACGCGCTTAACCGTTTCAATATGATCCAGCATGTCTTCTCTGCGCTCAATAATGCGAGTGCGGTCATTCCCCATCCGTGGTACGTCTCGGACAGCTTTAATCAGGTAGCATTGTCGACCATTGTACGTTCCCTTAATCATGGACATGGTGTTGTACGAATAACCGCGAAGAACAACCAAAGCTTTAGAGAAGGACGGGCAGGTGACTACAACCTCGCATATCAAATCGTCGTTCCGGCCCATGGTGGTGGTGCAATGCTGCTCTATTGTGTGTTGTTTTACTAACCACACACTGCAAGACAGAACAAACAAGACTTCACTCCTGAATGCAGACACAGTATGGGTGTGCCAATGACTGTCTTCTGAAGACAGATACGGTCTTCTTATTTAAATCTTCTTCCCCCCCATTCCTTCCCTACTTTTGTATTCCCAAGTATGGAAAAGATTCCCATTTACAATAATTTTCTCCGTTCTCTCCCCAAATAAAACAAGTATATAACCCAAAGTCTTTTTTTTAAAAAAGCACTTTGCGAGAGTGGTACAAACCATGTCTTTCTGCGTAAAAAAGCGAGGCTTCGTGGCCCTGTTATCGGAACACCCATTAACCAAGGATGAGGTTAGTCGTATAATCGGACCGGGTAAATCGTCGTGGCACAGGAACCAGAAGGTTCACGTTCAGCCAGCAACATCACCCCACATAACGAGCTATGACGAATACTGGCATTGTAGTAGCGATGTGTATGATGACGATGATCCCTCCGAAGATTACGGCTGGGTGAAAAGCAACGACCAGGAGGAAGCTCGTAGCCGTGACATGGTTATTACTTTCTTTCACAAGGCCAAAACCAAAAGATGGGACAGATCTTGTTTGCGCAACGTTCGGGATTTACTAAACCTCCAACAAGACAGGATAGCGCAGACTAAACCGTGTCGTGATTTGGCCAAACGAATTCAAACGGAGGATGAGAAAACCCAGGAAAAAGTATGGTGGGAACGGCGTTATCCCGGTTGTCGGGACTGGTTTTGTGCAATACGCGTTACGATTGAGGAAGTGTATGGTCAAGGTATGATAGATCCCCGGGATGATTACGAATATATTACCTACATGGGGGAAGTGCTCAATCCTTGCAACTTCTCCGATGTAAATGACAATAAACGATACCTAGAATTCCACAACTGGGCGCAAATGTTCTGGTCGGCTCAACGAAACAAGCAAGGTGCTCGTGTATCATGATCTTAAAAACTATTTAACTCTCTTCTTCTTCGGTCGCCGAGTAACGACTACCGAGGACTTACCACTCACCATGTATTTAATAGGTTGTTTGATTGTTACTGCTGTCAGCGCCCTAATTAGTGCAAAAACAATGCGAACTTGATGGCGAAGCCACCAAGTATAATCTTCTGTCTTTAATGTCGGTGTAAACAGAGTGTAACAAATCAGATGGTTCCTTCGTCGCTTAAATTGATGGACGAGTTACCTGCTGGGTTCCAATTAAGCGAGCTTCATTCGTTGACAAAAACAAAGGAACAGTCGTCGTCAAGCATTTCAGAGTGGATGCCTACAGTTCTCATCTACCTGATATAACCCTAAACTTTAAATGCACCGCGCGTAATCAGTATAAGGAAGAATCATTACTATAACATGAGTATTCCAAAGACTAGTTTTATTGTACTTGAACAATCGTCGCCTCCTCCTACTATGAAAACTGACGGAGGAGATTTCTGGACGCGAATAAAAATCGTTTATTTTTGTGCCTTTTTTGCATTTATTTTGCTTTTAATAACACTCTTGTTAGCTATATTTTTGCACAGTTATCGCTCATATACAAAAATGTGGATTAGTCGAGTTGATAAATGGAAGAAGAATAACGTAATCTATACCAAAAAATAAAGACGCCAACCAACCAAATATTATTTAAACTGTTTTTTTTTATCGTTTGTCAGTTCTTAGAATCTTCAACCGGGGGGGAAAAAAAAATGTCTCTTCTTCTTCTTTTGCTACTGATTAGCAACATATTTGTAGTTTCAGCCTTGTCAAGTTCTATAATTTGTATGATGCTGGAAAGAAGGATCCACTTGCAGATCTTGTTTGTCTAAAACACGGAACAGTAAATACAGAACAATATCGATGGTATTTACCACTTTTTGATTTTAATCCTTTACTGAGAACAGCCTGGCTTCAGTACGCAAGCGAAGATGAAGAAGCAGATATTGATTCTTACGGCAGAGTAATTTACACACTCTCAAGAAGAGAGTTAAACGTAAATGACACGCTCGACACACTTGTGCAAAAAGAGTTGTTCAACCAGCAGGAGATGAGTAATATTTATTGTGTATCTAACTCAGATATCATTACAGCGTTGCAAAGTACAAAAATAGCAGATTCAGTACGGTCATCCTTTTCAACAACAGCAGCAACTTGTTTTTAATCCTCTTTCTTTCGGGAGTAAATCAGTGGTAAATGGTCTGAAATCATTACTGGTGGTGATAACTAATGTTCCTTCATCGTTCCGGATCATCATAGAAGAGCCTTCGCTGCCAACGAAAGAAACGGATCCGATCTGAAAGGTAAAACAAGGTCTTGAGGGCATTGGTACATCTACTAACTCGTTCATGTATCCTGCTCTGGGAGGTACATCTGACTCCTTCCAGTATCCTGCTTGTACGATGTCATAAATCATGTCTCGTCTCTGGATGTAATGCAAAGCTTCGACAAGTTTAGCAAGCGCGATTGTCGAAGACGGCATTGTTGTCCACCATTCGTCAAAAACTATTTCAATTTTTTCCATCACTGGCGATCTGTCGTAACGAAACCAATCTATCCGCCACTCCTGGACGCCAAGAGAACGGAAAAATACAGTGTAGCAACTGAGCTTTTTTTTCAAAAGATCGCTGCAAAAAACCTTTCTGATCTTGCGCGATGCATGGGCTCTGAGCCATGTTTGCAACTTTCCAATAATAATGACAAGAAGCGTGTATTAATGTATTAAACGCGCCCTTTTCTCCTTTTTGTCTTCCCTCGCCCTCTCCCGGTAAGAAGGGAAGGGAAAAATAGGACAGAATAACAGTTTTTCTCTCCCGTTTCCCAAATTTAAGGCTATAAGGCTACTCAGCTCGCCTTTTTTTTGTTCAATCATGGCAGCGAAACTGATAAAGTCTTTGCACGTTGTTACTTTAGAAGACGTGAGTACCCTTCACGAAATGGTGAATATGATGATCAAATGTGCTGGGGTTCGGAAACTTCAAGATATTATGAACGAGCTAGCTCTGAAGAATAAACCTGCCAACATCTTTACTCTGGTTAACCAAATCGCGTGGCGGGACTTCACGGCTACAGTCGCCCGTCCGATCAATCAGTATTACGCAACTTCATCAACATGGTCGAACGCATCAAGAAAGTGCGAACTGAAGACTTAGAAAGTCTACTACAACCCGTGGAAAAAGAAGAAATATGGACCAGCGAAGTTAAAGACGAAGCCAAGATACTGATTAAAAAGGCCATGCAGAAGCTTCCGAAACGTCGATCGCTACCAAAAGACCAGAAACGGAAACGCCCTTCAAAGAGCGTCGACGATGACCAAGAAAAAACGGTAGTCGGGATGATGCAGCAGCAGCAGCAGCATGAGCAGCCAACGGCCGCTGTTACGAGGAACTTGGACGTTTGTCCTTCTCCTACGAAAAAACTCAGTTTATCATCCCCTAAAAAGGAGGAACGCCCCGGAGAGGTTAGTTTTCATAAACTTGGAAGATTGTCCTCGTTGTCATCATCATCATCTTCATCTGAAGATGATGAAGGAGAAGAAAAAGAGCAAGTACCGGCAGGAAAGCAACAGCAGCAGCAGCAGCAGCAACAACAACAACAACAACAGCTGGCTAAACCTAAAGACGTTAAGAAACAGCTAAGATTTTTTTTCATCATCATCATCATCATCATCATCCTCGTCATCATCAGGAAGAAGAAGAAGACGCAGACAAAAAGTAAAAAAAAAAAAAAAAATGGGGAGGGAAAAAAAGAAAAGAAACAGGGGGGGAAGGGAAGAAGAGGGAAGGAAAGGCGGTTCTCTGTATAAATTAGCTTTTTTTTTTACGTGTACCATACTTCTTCGTTTTTTTTACGTGTACTGTAGACATTCTTGGCTGTAGTATCATGAATATTGACATATTTTCAAAATTACTAGATGCGTTACAGTGCTTAGGTTACGGAAGTACGGATCTGAAACTTAACAAGAGGTATCACTCTCAATTTTGCCCCGCGGCTGGGCTTCACGTTTGTTCTTCTTTGACAGAGGCGGTAGAAGCCAAATTGATGTTGAATGAAGGGATAACGCTGTTACGAAGTCCCATGGGTTCCGGGAAAACGACGTTTATTAAAAACACCTTGAAACTACTTGGCGGGAGAAAAAAGTCCTCATTGTAACCTCCTCCAGATGTTTAAGCTGGTACTTACACTCCAGACTTGCAAGCGGCTTTACGCATTACCTTAACTATAATTCTAAGAAAAGGTTTTTCGATGCAGATGCAGAAACCCATCCCAGACTGATCTTAGGAGTCCGATCTCTTTACCGCATAAAAGGTATCTTGTATGAAGATACCTTTTGCCATTGGGACGTATTGATATTAGACGAAATCGCCTCAACTTTTCGCTGATGCTGAATAAAGAACTCTCTGGAAAGCGAGAGGATAACCTAGCTTTGGCCTTTGTGCGATTATGTAGGACGATTCCGATTATCTTCGCGTCCGATCATTCTTTGAGCTGGTTGATAGCGAGATCGCTATTTCTAATGAAAGATCCTCGGCGGGGTTGCTTCATGATCTTTAGCGAGCAGCGATTAAAATTGCCTCGTTTACACATATTGACTGAAACTGGCGGTTTAACCTTACGCGATTTCAACTTTGTCGTTAAAAGCGTTGGCTTCTTTGCAGGGACAATTAACAACAAGCTCTTCTTGCGAAAGACAGCGAGAACAGCGACAAATAGCTTATTTAAAAGCCATAAACAACATCGCGGTTAAGAAAAAAAAACCAACGTTCTTCAGGGCGCTGCGACACGCCATCAGAGGAGGAGGAGGAGGAGAAGGAGGAGGGTTGGATGGGCCGCGGGTCGTTGTGGCGGTTTCCAGTTACCAAGAAGGGACTCTGGTGTACCAATTATATCCAGAGTATGGAACATAGACACTGCGCGAATAGCTTTCGTTCATGCCAGAAACGGCGACGTAAAAGAAACGTGCCTGAACGCTTACGATGGGATTGACATGAAAAGCGAGTTTCGATATACTAATATTTACATCTTGCCTGGATGTCGGATTTCCATAAAAAATGCCACCATTTCTTTTTGCTGGTCAACGTTTCTTTCGGTACTCCCTCTCTCCTGACCATCGTGCAAATGAGCGGTCGAGTAAGATACTGCGATAAGTGGTTCTTATCCTTTTCCAATCGTTTTGAAAGCTGTTTTCCACTCTTGTCTCACGCGGCAAACCCGAAAGATGAGAAATGGCGATGCATCTTAAACGGACTCGGTGATGAAGAGGAGGAAGGGGCTAAGAGCGGAGAAAACGGGACTCTGCAGGATTTAACCGCCGTCCTGCTACGCGATGGTAAGACATTGTCGTACATCGAGTCTGTTGCTAGAAATCAACCCAGTCTATTTTTCCACTTGCTGATGCGGTTAATAGGAGATAGATTTGATAATATACTTGTCAGAGACTACAAGGAACCGAAGACGAATATCATTCGGTTTAACGACCTTAACGCTCGCAAGGAGCAACTAGAGGCCATCTTAGAACAAAAACGGTACCTACGGGCCATGACTGCTAACGTTACTCCAGACGTTGTTGTTAATAATAACAGCGTGCATTATTTTCTCAATCGTGAAACAGAACGCACCTCTTTTTGAAGTACCCGAAGCCCCTCTTCGAACGTATCGCATTGAGGAAAGGCCGCTGTTCGTGTTTCAACTGACCAAGACATTGGGCGGATGGTACTACTACGTTTTACAGAGCGGCGCGCAAGGGTCTCCTGAGAAGATCGGTTATAATTCAATTTTTTTGATAATGATGAATCAAAAGTAGCCTTGCTGTCTGGAATCTACGACATATTAGAACCCTTTTTCAATCATTTTGGGAAAAGCGTTCGAAAACGAACGAGAGAGACTATAAAATATTAAGAGCATACGAAATTCCGCTGGTTGTTAGACGTTTCATAAAAGATAACCGATCGACAGAAACCGTTTTCTGGCACCTTTTACAGGTTCTAACATTAGGACAGGACGAGAGTACTGTTTTCGTAAATACTTGAACTATTTCCGAAAACGCGTTCTGCGCCCCATACAACTGGTGCGAAGATGTGGCAGACCTGTTTCGAAATTGTTGTGTTCCTCCAGGTAGAAAAAGAAAAGAAGAGAAAGGAAAAAATCACCACCATCCCCACGTTTTTGAGTGCACTAGACAATGAAAAGACTCCGCTAGTGGCGGACCTGGCAATTTCAAGGAACAACATCGTGTTAAGCACCGACTCTGATACAGTATACATCGCTCACGAAAAATATTTCCTCAAAGTGAGTAAGGAAGAATATGAAGGAGACGAAGAAAATGGTGTTTACTTTCGACTGGATTTTTATCGAAAGGCGACCGCTAGTTTAATAATAACAATAACGTGTTCAAAGTTACATCGTTGGCGCGTAGGGACTACTCCTCGCTTAGAGTTTTCCGATCTCTTGGGGATCGAAGTACGGGTAACCGGCACTCAGGATTTTCTGGTAGATTTCTTCCAGAAGGCCTCTTTAAAAACATTATTATCGCGGTGGAGGAATGCTGGGTTCATCCTCTCGGAAAGAGAACGCGTCTACCTTATGATATGGACCGTCGTTATATCATTTACGTAAAAGAAGACCCTCAAACACGGGCTTCATCCACTGTATATCTTTCTTCCGCTGGCTGAAAAACTATTGCTGTATAAACATTTGGTCCCACCAACAAGAGGAGGACGTGGCCGCTTTTTGTGAGGCGGTGGAACTCGCCCAAACAAAAGGAAAGGAGGGAAGAGGAGGAGGGACGAGAGAATTTTTACAGCAGCTTTTTCCAGGACTTTGGCTTCTTCAAAGAAGTTCCAGAAATTACCATAAACGATTTTAAAATGTTTTTCTTACTCGCAACAACGGGGAACGAGTGTTCAGTGATGGCCCTAAACGCGATTATTCGCCGGCTGCTTGAAAACTTCAGTCTTAAACATCCTCATAGTCATTATACTACCTCCTTATCTTCTTTTATTCTTTACTGCTTCTTCTTGCGGAGGGAAGAAAACGGTTTTGTGTTTCGTTAACCATTATCCCGAACTTTCACCAAAAGATTACGCGCTTTTACTTTGGTTTCTGCATATTCAAGAAGAAAGAGAAGCGGAATACGAAGCAGGGAAGAAAAAAATCGCTTGCAAACGCGTAAAGGATGGGAAGGGAGAAATCGGGAGAGAATCCCAAGGCAGGGAAAAGAATGGGAAGGGAGAAATCGGGAGGGATCCCAAGGCAGGGAAAAGAATGGGAAGGGAGAAAGCGGGGGAGAATCCCAAGGCAGGGGGAAAAGAAAGCTGTATATAGTTGGGGGGTCTACAGAAATGCGCAGACATACATACACAAGAACCATGCTACGAACAGCGTTGATGAGCGTGTTGAGCGGCGAGGCTACCAGCATTACTGAAGGCAGGAACCAAGATTACCATGATGACTACTTAGGCCAGTCCTGGGAGAGATACGAGCTGATAAAAAAGATGTCGAGCGTCGCCAGGATTGAGCCGAGCCAAAGCTGCCCGCGAGATTGTACCCTGTACGATGCTGAAAACCATGTACTCGAGGCCGATCTTCCAATCGCAGAATTGCGAGTCGTCTGGGGATTCGGTCTGAAATTCAAGGATGTAGAATTCGTTCCCAACCTATGCTATTATCAGAACAGCGGAGATTACGAGCGCGATCACAGGGCTCATTCAATGTGGAAAGATCAATATAAGACCGGGTTCCTAGAGGCTATCGACTTCGAGCATCCATTCTTCTATGGGTTCAAGAACGAGTCTAAGACTCATCCACCGGTCTGGATCCCGTGTTTAGGGTCTTGATGTCCCCAGACCGCGTTACTCATGCGATCTGCCCCGGATGGTATGCAAGAGGAATGAGAGGGTAGGGAACCAGATCCTCGATATGTACCTGAGTCTGAGGCAGATTTATTACCTGATCCTCTTCCATCGTCAGGACCTACCACGCTACGACTTCGCCTGGCTACTTGACCGCATGAGCAATAGCTACGACTTTGATAAAGACTACCGGTTCAGACACCCGACAGCCAAGGAGTACCGGAAAGACTCCAAGAGTTTTTTTTACCGTGTACGTCGAAGTAATGAGCACTTACGGTGTATGTAAATGCTACGAGAAAATGCCACGAAAAGGTGCCAACATCTTCTGCAAGGAAGACGCGGCCGAGTACGCCAAGATGCAGAGACAATGCTGCTTCACTGCTTGCATGAACGAACATCGGTGCGAGCCGGATTGTTTCGATGTTTTGGGATTGCTTCTGTTCACCCTGGCCCGATACTGAGAATGTTGCGCTGGAAATGTAGGGAAGAAAACAAGGAAGTGAAACGCGTGCGTGGAAACTGAATCGGGAAGGGAAAGCTAGTTGTGGAAAAGAGATTAGGCATAATGATCAGGACCAGATGAGGGCAATATGGGAAGGGAAAAATAATGTGGAAGGGAATACAAAATTACAGCCATTTTAGCTAACCTGTTGGGAAGAACTACAGCACTACGATGACTACCGCCGCAGCAGAAGGTCCGGGCTGCCTTGAACGCAGTTACTACGACTATTTGATTGAATTCAAGGCGCCCGTGCTTACTGCTGCTGAAGAAGACCTCAAGTGCAAAGAGGGGCTCATCCAGGCTATTGACTTTCCATGCACTGAATCCGATGATCCCGTGTTTAGGGTTTTGATGTGCCAAGACCTCACTACTCAAAAAATCTTGAAGGGAGCACTGTGCTCGGAGGGGCAACGCGTAGACCACCGGCTCCACGAACGGTACTTGACTTTGAGCCAGATCTACGAACTGATCCTTTTTCATCAGCGTGACCTGCCACCCTACGACTTTGCCTGGTTGTGCTCCCGCAAGAAGGATCCTCATCGTTTCGATAAAAACCCGGCGGTTTGTGTATTCATCAAAAAGAGAGCGCAGGAAAGACTTTGTAAGGCTGAAGGAACGTTACCTTGCAGCTCGCGCGAATCAAACGGCTCTGGGGAGTGAGCAAGCCATCAATTAGCGGGTAAAGATGACGCAAGCAGAACTGAAACAGTGTCACTTTACCCTGGACCGAATCCCTACTGAGACTTTGGTGATAGATTTCATTCCCGGTTCTTTCTACGAGTTGCATAACATGTCTCTGCTAAACAAACTGATTGGCAAATACAGGGCGAAGATGCAATTTGTAGGAAAGGGAGCCTACGGATGCGCTGGTCGTGTTAATTCTAGAGTGTGTAGGGTGGCGAGGCTTCCGACTGGCAGGAACGGTAACGTAAAAACTCTGGCTACTTTCATCAAGGTGAAGAAAAGCCTTTGCGAAAACCCGGACTTGGCCATGGCGAACAATATTCTTCCTCTGTTCGGTGGGTTCTTCAATTTCGACTGGAATGTCTCTGTGGAAACGATGCCGTATATGAAGGAAGGAACGTTACACGCATTCGGCGAGAGGAATACCTTCGGAGACGACGAAAAACGAACGCTTTGGAGACGGTTCATCCTCGATGGATACAAGGCCCTGGACTATCTCTTCTACCACTTTCACGTCGCTCACTGCGACATCAGTGAGTACAACGCCTACATCAAAACGGATTATCGGGGAGTCCAGAGACTCATGATCGGGGATTTTGACTGCGTCAGGAAACCCCGCTCCGTCAGTCTGGAACCCATCGGAGCGGATCAGACCGGCACGGTGCCCGCCCTCTCCTTCATGTCTGAGAAGCACAAAGAGGGTCATTGTATGCTCCTCAGCAGAAGCAGCGACTACTACCTCCTCTGTGTTGCGTCTCCAGTGCCCTCTTCAAATGCAACTTCTTGCGCCAGGTCGTACCTCGGTCCTATGCCGCGCAAATACAACATACGAGTACGGTGAGGTGCAGGCGGATTCCAGATACCACGCGTACCCTTGCAGCTATCCCGCGGCTCTCTTAACCATGTTGTTGGAGGATTACGACAGCGTGGAGACGACGGTCGTCGTCAAACTACTGGGGTACTACGGAGGCAGCCAGGTTACGACCGTTGAGAATCTCATCTACCGCCGCACGTTTCAAGCCATGATGGAAGGACTACTGGTCAAAGCACAAGGGGACGACGAACGAACCAAATACCCCGGTTCGTGGCACTGTTACGTGCGCTTGCAGGACAGACACACTGGAAGGGTTAAAAAACATCTCCTGTATTTGACGGAGGAACAGCAATGGCGCTTAGTGTAGATCCGGAGAAAGCGCCACATGATTCTGACTTTCTCTCTCCCCCCCCCCCCCCCCGCTCACCCCCCCCCCCCCCCCATGCAATGGCCCCCCCCCCCCCCACTCCCTGTGGTTCCTTGCACCTAACTTGAGCTAATCGCCCCCTCACCATGAGACTTGTTTTCGCTCCAGAAAAAAAAACTTGCTGCTTATCTGACATTGTTTAAGGACACGCACATGTACTATGAAGGACCTGTGTACGGCCACTTCCGGTCACTTCCGGTACTGGCTATAAGTGGTGCATGAGCCGGCTGCCGCGTGGTCTCTTCGCTATATTACATCCTCATTGCATATACAACTATTTCTGTACACATTTTATAATGTAATGTATATAGTTTGCAGATAGCGATTACGTTCTGTTTAATAAATGTAGTTTAATCTCGGTACAAGGTGTGAGTCTGTTATGAGATGCAAATGCTGTCTGTTGCGTGCGCCTGTTTCGTGTGTCTGCGTGCGCGTGTGTAATGTAGTGTGCTAGCTCTTTCAGCTTTTTTTCTCTTTTGCTATACTATGAAATCTTTATATCTGTCTTTCTTTCTTCTCTTAATCTCACACACAAATGGAGTGTATGCGTGTGCGTGCGCGTGTATGCGCGTGTGTGCGTGCGTGCATGTATGCACTGTGTTAGCTCTTTCAGCTTTTTCTTTCGCTCCGGTTGTCTTTCTACTGCTATGAAATTCATCTGTCTCTCTCTCTCTCTCTCTCTCTCTCTCACACACACAAAGTGACCGCGTGTCTGGCAGACAGACTGTGTTTAAGTCTTGCTCACATACATAGACACACACACACAACAGACCACTAATGAAATTTCTCTCTCCCTGTATTTCTTTGCATACGAATCTCAAATCACTTTTCTCTGTATATCACTGATAATCTCACGGCAAGAACGAGCAAAAATATTATTAAACTACTTTCTTTCCCCCTCCTTTTTTTCAACCCTAAAAAGTTCTTTCGATATGGCGAGCCAGTCACCGTGGATGAAAGACTTTTTGGAGTTGAAAGAGGTTTTCCATACTCGGTCTTCTTCACAAAACAAATTATTGCCAGATGAAGCTATTGATCGGTTCATAGAGTTTAAGTTTATAGAAGACGAAATATTACCAGTCGGAAGTTTTCATAATCGACAGAGTTTAACTGCTCTTTTGAAATATGTTATACAATCGTTGAAGGTAGACGTTGTACATGGCCTGCAAGAGGAAGAAGAAGTGGCCGCCAAAGACGATGGTGATATTGATGATGATGATGATAAGCACCAAAGTAGTTCTATGGAGAATAGCGCCCGGTTCTTTGTTCTTTCTCCCACTTCTAAATTTATGGCCCAATATTGCATGTTTCACAATCTACCGCATCCAAACATGATATGGAGTGGATTTAACGACATGTTCTTGGAAACTTGTCGTGATATAAAAGTGGTGGATTTTTTTTCCGTGCTCTATGGTGGAGACAGCGAGAGCCCAATTCGCCTGACCCCCCTTGTAAAGAGACTTTACGTACGATCATCAGAAACTTTTTTAAAGAGATAGGAGATGAAAGACGTTTTCCAGAACTGTTCTTAAAAGATATATTAATCGAAGCCATGTCACAAACTAACCCTTTTTATAATACAGAAGAAGAACAGTTTCAATTAGATTGGCTATCAAGTGGTTTAGAGGATCAGTTTTATCATTTTATTTTTTTTTATGGGCTCCTGTGGGGAGCCGTACCGATCATTGCAGAAGAGGAGAAGCACGGCAATTTATTAGCTCGTAACTATGTTATTCCGGATCCCCAAAAAGTCTTGGTCGCTCTACCACCAACAAAAGGAAACGGAGGCAGGGAGTTTATATTTTTACGATTTATCTAAGGTACCCGAGAAGAAGCTGGTAAAACACAAGGTTGTTAGACTCACTAATCCACCGGTTAAACCTCAAATATACTTAAATAAAGAAAACTCCATTCGCACGCGTCTGTCATTTACTGGCCCTTTCGAAAGATTATATATCGACGAATACGTGTTTGCAGAACTCCGTCAGAAACAGTGTTGGGCATTTGATAAAGCCCTTACACCATATATTATTGTAGATGACCGCAAGGATGTGGATCAAACGGACAACCATAAACGTAAAAGGAGTCAGTTTGCTAATTCTAGCGAAGAAGAAGCAGAGGAAGAGAAAGAAGAGAGAGAAACTCGTTTTAAAAAAAAAAATGAAGGACGGGCGTTTAATAAACCGTCAGTTACCTTTTCAATTGCAAAACCAAACACTACTAAGCGACAATAGCAGCAGCGGCAATAGTACTAGTGGTAGTAGTAGTAGTAGTAGTAATGATGATGGTGATGACGACGATGATGATGATGATGAGGCTAGTACTGACGAAGATATTATTTACTACTAAAGATAAGAAGCCCGGAGCGGTTATTCCTGAAGTAGCCAAACTACCCGGACCTAGCGTAGCTGACGTAACAACGAGGAAGGGGAGGAGGAGGAGGAGGACGGACTATTAACAACAAGAAGGAAGAAGCCACTTGGTGGGCAGGTTAAGCAGAGTATAAGCGATCTTTCTGATTGGAGTAAAAAGCGCCAGAAGAAAGACAAAGACCGCGAGAAAAAATGGTCTAAGGTTCTAAAGAAACTGGCCCACGATGGTAACAAAAAGAAACTTTCCTTTTTTATGGACGAGGGGGTTACCAGGGATGGGACGAAGCCACGCGTGATGAGGCAAGAAGGCAAGCTCGATACGCGTTCAAACCCATTTTAGGAACCGCGCGAGGAGGCACGGAACATATAAACATTAAGAAATACCGGGAGTTAAAGACTCGGTTCGATAACCAAAAGAAGATGATCGAGATGCTGCAAGCACAAAACCGCTTATCCAAAAGCCAACGACAAAGGCTCCTCAACCTGCTAACACGAACGCGAACCCAGCTAATGGATGCGGGTCGGAACGTCGTTGAGAAGGAACTCTATACCCGGGGCCCGGGGGAGTTTACTGAAGCTGAAATCAATCAAATCGGAGTGCGTTTGATTAGTTTAGAACATAACGAGCTACGCGATCGGGCCGTAGAAGCCGCCAGTGACCTTTTTGATCGCAAAGCTGAACTGGAGCGTCTTCGTCTGTCCATTGAAACGTTGTGGGGTCTTCCCGGTGAGCAACTGCCTTTCGATCAGTATTCAAATATCTCTAATAAGATAGAGGACATGCGATCGCATCTCTCGTTAAACTACATCAACAAATTTGGAGAGTGGTTAATCGTTACGAAAATCATCTCGCCGATCAGTTGCAAGGAGACGTCACCAACAACTTGAGTAAAATAAGAACGCAGATCGAAAACGCTATAAGTAAAATTCAGCGTGTAACTACTCGAAATGTTTGTAATCTGAACTCTCTGGAGAGAGCGGTTTGCTGCTAAACGTACACAGTTAGAACAAATGCTGGAAGATCTAGAAACAGATGCAATCTCGATGGAAGTTGATGATGAGGAAGAAGGAGGAGGAGAAAGAAATAACTAACAATAACAATCTGGGGGAAGAAAACGAAGAGGATACTGAAGACGAAGAAGAAGAAGAAGAAGAAGAGAGGAGGAGGATGTGGAGGAAGCAGAAAATAATAAAAACAACCGCTGCGAGGACTTTTTTTGGAGAAGATGATGAAGATGATTTCTTATGCGCCAAAATCCCTTCCAGTCTTTTTCCTAAAAATAAAAAGAAAAAGAGTCGCCAAAAAGAACTCTTGGTAACGAAAAGCAACAAATGCGATACTACCAAAATTGACGAAATTTTGAAACGTACTAAAGCGGACGTTAACGAGCTGCGTCGCCGAGAGAATTCGCAGTTTAAAAAATTGCAGAACGAGTCCAGGAGAAAACTTCAATGCGCTTTAAGAGAAACTCAGCATAAAGCCTTGTTAAGCGCTTTAAAAGCTGAAGTGAAACATTTGACAGACACTAATGCGATTCTGGGTGATAAATACCATGAGATTGCCGCCAAGGTGGACGAGTATATCACGAAACATTGCGACTCTAACGCCAAACGCTTGTCGCTAAAAACTCAGAACAATTGGTTGCAAAACATGGTGAAAGAACTGAACCAGCTCTGCGCCCTAAAAAACTCGGCTGTAGAAAAATATCTGTCTCAAGTTTACACCACTTGGAAGAAGAGTAGGCGAGAACTTCTTTCAGTACAAGAAAGATTAAACAGAGCCGTTATCGACGCCGAGCCGAGAAAAAATACCAAATGAAATTAACCGATCATACTTTCCCTCGCCGAAAAGACGCTATAGGGATGCTGTTGTACGATAAGCTGAAGGGGGCTCTTAGGGCCTCGACTGTGCAACGAACGACAATAACCAACTACGGAAGACAAGGAGCATATTTCAGCCCAGAAAGAGACGAAGAGACTGAAAACGAGATAAAGAGATTAGAAGATCGGATCGCCAATTATCAAACGCAATTAGATGCCGCGTCTTTAGCTATAGAACAGGAGCCTCCCACCGAAAGGGTGGAGCACGGGACTCAGGCCAACATCCGCTCGCGTGAAGAATTGGAACGAGAGTATTTCTCCAACAAACTGCGCGAAAACGTTAACGAATGGCGAGAGGATTTAGAAGAAGATTTAAGGGTAGAGACGACGGCATTGACAAAACACCGCCGGGACCTCCAGACCGCGATCGGCGATGAGATGCGGGAGAAACTCGAGGATTTCAAGGAGAAGATAACGGAGGATTTTAACAAACTAGAAAGAGAGAGAAAAAAGGGCCGTTTGAACCATCTGGAACGGTTGCTCGTTTCAAGCCTACGAGCAGATCGAGAACGTGCAGGACGCGCAGGCCGCCAGCGAGCGGGATAAAATACGAATGAAAAAAGATTTTTTACAGTACGTCAAAGAGTTGATTAAGAAACACAAAGAACGTTACGCGCTCGCGCTCGCCAAACAGGCTCACTCCGCCCGGGGGAGCAGGAACGACTTCGCATACAAGAAATGCAAGACCTTAAGAGAAAGAACGCTGCCGTCGCGCGGCACCTTCCGGCGGAGCCGCTTTATCCTAAGCTTTTCGAAGACTCTTCCAGGCACAAAGCCGTCAGTGTTACCGCGGAGGGCGAGGTGGTAGAAACCAAGTATTGCAAGCTGATGCCGCAAATCATTCGCTGTCCCGAAGGTACGGTGTTTAGGCAAGGGGTTTTTACCGGCACGGTAACCGTAGCAGTCCCTGATGATCGAATCGAGACTGTTACGCGATTACAGAAAATTCGAAGAGAACGTCTTCTTTAAAACCAACGGACGACTCAACAAGGTTGCCGTATTTACTCAGTTTATTGTTCCTTTCATCGACGTCGTAGAGATCAAGACTCTGAAGAAGAGAACCTCCGTTCACGCAACCGATCACGAAGTGCGCTTTTTATACTCAAACGCGATTCATTATAGATTTAATGGATATTTTTTATTGCGATTATGACAGAGCTATACCGCGGGAACTGGTTAACGAAGTAGCCGAGTCCACTTGGTGGCCCAGAGCAGCGGATGAAGAAGAGGGAAAAGGCAAAAAGCTAGTAAAAGAACCCGAACTGGCTCGGAAGGCGATTTTGTTACATAAACGGAAAACCCGACATGATTACCGAAGATGACATTGATGTTCCTGCTGATGACGATCAATACTATTAAAAAGTCTCGAACGAACTAGACGTGCCCATGTGTGTGTGTGTGCGCGTGTGTGCGTGTATGTCCGTTTCATGATGGAACCGCTTACAGTACGGACGGCTACGCAGCAAGCCTGGTTTTGTAATGCAATGGCGCTCGAAAAAAGCGCGTTACTACGCTAAAATAGTAAAAGGCTTAAAGCAATACCACGATGATCCGACGCAAACCGGTACCTCTCTATGGGAGTTTATTCACAAAGATCTCCAAAAGTGGATAAGTCACGCAGAACACAATTTACAAGTCTTGAAATACCAAGAAAGATGGTTTCACGCAAACGAACCCAATTATAATTACTATACGGGCTTGTATTACGTTTTGTTAAAAGCGTGTATTCACATGCATAGAGTATTACTACTACTAGAAGAAGAAGAAGAAGAAGAAATAGATATAGGTCAAATACTCTTTCAGCAAATGAACCACTGGTTACAGCGAGATTACACACACGAAACGGCGAATCGCAACGGATTACAATCTTTATTAGATCACCAAATAATTCCTTACATCAACCGAATCGTCACACACACGCCTCGTCCTTTTCATATAGCGGCAAGCAAAGAAGGAGAAGCTCCAAAAAACAACGATGAGGACGACGACGACGACGATGCTGATGATGATAATATATAAAAATGACGCTGCCACGGACGAACAATCGCCGGGAGAAAAGTCCACGCCGTTGCTCTTACGGATGGTCGTTTTAGAGACCCTAAATGTTTGTTTTGTTTGATGGATGGGGCCAGTTTTGGTACCGGAACGAATTCGGAAAGCGTATTCTTCGAATGCTGTCACCAAGGCCGCAGTTCGATTCAAACCGTCGAATTTCCGCATCTGTTGTACGTTATACAAAAGTTAGACTTACTTGGAATGAAATAAAAATTCTTGTTTTTAGTTCCATTGGAGCGCTATGGCCATGTCTTGACCCGGAGAAATGCTAGTTACGTGCGATGAAGAATAATAGTAATTAGCCGAAGAGTCGCCCCCGTAAGAGTATACTACTTTGCCTAGCGGTCTAGGGTAGTTTCCGAACAAGGTCTGCAGTACGGGAATCTGCCAAAAAAGAGAGCGCGTTTTGAGGCAAGTCCCCTTGTTCCGAGGAGGAGGAGGAAGAAGAAGAATCCGAGGCGGCCTGAGCAAGCAATAAGGAGAGTCTGTTGGAAATCTCTTCAAACTCTTTTTTCGTGCACGTAATTTTGAATATAACGGGCTTCTAACGGTTGGTTTTTCGCCGCGCAGAAAATTGGCTTTGCGTTTAAACATCGCCTCTAGTTCTTTGAATTTATCCACGACCTTAGCTTCGGTAGGAACAAACCCGTCCAAGGAGCGATCCCAGTTTTCCCCCTGGCCGCCCATGATCCAGTTCATATAATGCCCTAGGTCATTGGACTCTCTTACGTATTGCCCGGCTCTGCCTCCCCGGCCAAAAATCGGTAACTGTCCCCGCACAAGATTTTTTTAAGAATTGCTCGGTAACCAGAGTGGGCGTGAAATAGAGTCTGCCGTTGAGCTCGATCCCATTGAGGACGTCCGGGTGCTGCATCGGCGGACCCAAGTAGACCTGATCTCCGATGTAGAAAGGGTGTGACCCGTATTTCTCACTCTTACGACCTGCCCGCGAGTATGGGGATGTAAAGCCTGAATCGTCAACGTATCATCGCTGTAATTGTAACGAATCTTATCCGCTAAGACATGCTTTTTTAAGAAAAACTCCGTCAGTTTTGTTGGTAAAGTGTCTTTTGTATAAAACACATTCTCCAGAGTAGCTTCTCGCGCTTTTTTTTTTGCCCCTGGCAGTACTCGACGTCGACCCAAACGCGTCTATCGAACCTCGTTAAAGGATCCGATTCCTGTAGCAGATAGTTGTGCACACCAAGCATATTCGTCATTATTGTCCAGACACGCGCAAAAACCCTAAAAATTACAACTCCTCCGTGTATGAAAATCCAGTCATACATATATAATCGAACATTTTTAAGTTAAATAATGTTTTATTGTCTCCCGTGAAATTCGTGGGTAAATAATCTAGAGTCCATTTCTTCAACCAGAGCGCTGCCCGGATTGACAAAATGAAACCCCTCCGGAATATCCAGTTTAATTTCTCGAAACCCGGAATCGGACGAGCGGAGAAAAGGTGCGTAGTGGCCTCCCGTCTTTCGCAGATTCTCGACACAACGATACTGATGCTCGTCGTAGTATTCTTTGGAGGTAGCGTACGTGCCCATCCATGTTTTTGCGAAAGTCCGCGAGGGCTGGGAGAGGTTTTAACAGATCGCTTCTGGAGAACACGAACGGGGAAAACGGCGGCGGAAGTTGTAGTGTCGCGTTCGGATCCCACGATGATACGATGACGATCGGATCCCAGAGCCCCATACAGTTTCCGCCAACCTCTCGGATACGGGATCGAAAGTATTGTTGTTGACGGCGCCGTAATTCCCCGAAACTTGCGAAAAATCGCCGTGAGTTTTAGCCGTAACGAAACTTTGGTCAAAATCGCGTTTTTCTTCATCTTTTGGATCGCAGGTAATAGGAGAGCGGGAAGTGTTCGAATCCTTCCGAGGAAGAAGGCCGATGCGTGACAAAGTCGCTCGTCCCCTCCGTAAGCGTCTGTAAAGTAGATGAAATGATTGGCTCCGCCGTATAATCCGAACGGGTGTTGTTGGTCGCACCCCCACCGTAGTGTATTCTGGCTTGGTAAACGTAGGATCGTAAACTCCTCCACAGTATGGAATCCGCCCGTGGTCAGTTCTCGACCCAAGGGGTTAAAGCCGGCCTGGGCTAAGTTTTGATCCAGCAAAGGTGGCGCTAGAACCATTACGAAATATCGGTTGTCGCGGGTCTGATCGGCTGGCGGCCACGGGCTGTATTTGGGAAACTGAAAAGGAACGTGATTCGCGGCATCGAAGGGGCAGTATACCCGATTTCCCGAACGGTAAAACGTATCAGAAGTTTTGTACGCGGACGGAAGCGTCACGCCGGGATGTTTGATCGTATTGCTGCTGCAATGAGCCACCAAGAGCGAGCTTTCCGTATGATACTCGCTGCTAGTTGCCCCGCCAATCCCCTCTTTGCACTCTTTGGAGGCCGGCGGATTGATAAACAACCGGAGCCCGCGAGGTCGGGCTATGACGATATCCTGCGTCCGCGAGAATTCGGTTCTTATCAAGTAGCAACCGACGCCCAACAAGAGGTTCTGATCGTACATCCACGAGAACAGGTTGTTTTCGAACGGCGGAACGACCGCGAAATAACATAACCAATAACGGGCTCTCGCAACGCAATCCTTTTCGTCCTGGTTCAGAGTATTGTCGCTCTTATTAAGAAGTTTATTCGGTGGTAATAGGCTTAAGAACATATCCAGCTGTGCACTTTTTTGCTCGTCATTACCAATCACGTCTTTTAAAAGTGCCGGAAGGAGTTTATCGTCCGCAACGCAGTACAACGTGGCAAGCTCCGAAAACCAATCGTTGTTCTGATAGGAGCGGTCAATATCGGCCTGGTACGCTTCGTACGCTGTTGTTCTTCATCATCCGCGGCTTGTAAGCATTGGTCTAAAAAAGGAAGCGCCGCCTCGACAGAAGGGGGTATTCCAACCCCGGTTAGTCTTTTGTAGCGTTTTATGGCCCTCGCTGCGGCTATCCAGAGTAAAAGGTTACATTTACCAGCAGCCGTACACCGCTTTACTGTGGGCTCCAGACGTTTTTTGGTTAGACTGATTACGTTACCTAGCCAAACGCTCATGGGGTTATGGTTTATATTGCACCATTCTAAAATGGGCACGAACTCTATCCCACCTTCTTCCTCGGAACTTTGATTAATAATAAAATGTCCGAACGGTTGCGATTGATAGCCGTTACGTTCGGCGTGTAAGAGTTTAGCGACAGTCTCGCCTTTTGTAAGCCCCAGAGAAGAGAATTCTCTCTTGACGACATCTTGCACGAATCCAGGATCGGTTTGCGCCAAAACGGTCAACGTCTTAGCGAGGATTTTCTGATCGATGACGCTAGAGATCTGCGGTCGCTCCCCTTTAAACGGCCCGGACCGGACCCCATCCTCTCCACTTGTCGACAATCTCGGTAAATTTTGTCGCGAAACGATTCTCGGGCGCGAATAAATTCAAAGCCCCTCCGGTCTCTCCCGGAACGTAGGGAAGCATTCCTAACGTCAAACACGTGTCGTGTATCGCGCAAGACGTCAGCGCTTTAGCCAAGTCCATGGAACTGGACTCTATAACGTTCACCACGAAACTGGAACCGTCGTCGTCCGTAAAGATGGGCACCGACCTTATTTCGGTAGGTTGGGGAGTTTCGTCATTTCTCTGACTCCAAAACTCTAACCAGTGTTGCGGTTTTGCTGGAGGCTGCCTCCTTGTATCGCGTAGGACATTTGCGAAGTGTACTGGGTTTTGGGTTCTCCCAGCCCGAAAAACCTCTTAATTGGACAGGCGGCGTAATCCCCGAATGTGAACCCCCTCTCCCTCCTCAAGAAATCGAACGTGTCTTTCAGCATGATCATGACCCCTTTCACCGGCTGCACGCCGAGAGTAGGTTGGTACACGAAAGCGGGACAGTGTTGGTTTCCCGAGTTATCCTCTACCATACCCCCGTCGCAAAATATGTTGCTGGTATGATTGCTGAAAATCTGTAGGACCGAGGTCAGGACCCTGCGCGGATCGAATTTGTTGAGGCACATGAAACCCGTTTCTACCCCGCGGCAGATGCGTTTCATAATCTCCATCTGATTGCCAGGGTTCGGGGCGCTGACGTGTTGACTTAGGATGTACGCGGGAGGACAGGACTCTTGAAAGCTGGTGATGGTGTGTAGCAACAGACCCCCCCTGAGCGCGGAGTTGATAGCAAACAGCTCCCGAGCTTCGTGAGCCGCCAGTTCGTGTAGAACGAACCCCAACGTTCGCAGGTTGCTCCTCTTGCGTTGATATTCATCGATATAGATGCGGTTATGCAGATACCGTTGTTTGAGCTCCTTAATTTTAGCGATCAGTTCTTTAGCCACGGAAATGGATGCCACTCGGAGACATTTACTCGGATCGAACGCAGTAGAAAACATATAGTCTATAACATTGGTTCTCGGAGGGACAACGTGCGGCGGACAAGGCGTCGCGACCGTCTTCCCGATGAGTTGTACGCAGTAACTGATACTAGGGGGAACGTGCGCTTCGCTTCGTCGGTCCCCATGTACAGATCTACGCAACAACCCAGAGGGTTTCTTCTAAAGTTTTTTCTAGCAACGCGATAGCGTTCATATTGATCACCAAAGGTATCTGTCTGAAGACGGCTTCGGTCTTGAGTTCCCCCAGGGGCGATGAAGAAACCACATTTTTGCATAATATCCTATAAATCAACCTGGTAACGTTTTCTTTCGTGACTTCTCCAGTGGCTAAAGTACCATCGTCCCAGACGTCATCACGGTCCAGGGTAGCCACCACTTGCGCGGGACAATCGATGCCATAATCCTCGCTCACGACGCGACCGTTGTCGAAATCGAGAACGAAGACTGTCCTGTTCGTTTGGGCTATGGAATCGTGTTCGTTCCTTTGCGTTAATGTAAACTTCTTGAAGAAGCGAGACACGGCCCTTTCGTTTATCTTAGTTTCCGAAAACCAAGGCATCAATAGCTTTAAATAGTTACTCACTTTCAAAAAAAGCGAAAAGTTGTACACGAGGCAAAACAAACACATTCTGGATTGTCCGCGGTGCAGCTGACTAGCTTCTAAGCCCCGCTGGCTATCAATAATAAAATCTTCTTCCAATTCTTCGCCGGCCTCTTTTTTCTGGTCAGGTTCTTCCGCCGAATGGACCAGCGCGTAAAGTCGATTAAAGTAATCTTCTACCCCTATATTCGTTTCAAAAAAATCCACGCTGGTAACGCGATAGGCGGATTTTTGGCCAGCTTGAACAGATCGCGGCCGATGCAATACATCTCCTCGCAAGGATGGAAAAGCCATTTTCTTTCAAATTCGTTGAGCAAACACCGATAGTTGTTTCTCGCGGATGCTCTTATGCGATCCCTTTGATCCATCCGTCCCGGATTCAAGCATCGCGTAAACGTTTGCAGACTGTATACGCAACCGGTCTCCGGTAAGAACATATCTATCAAGCTCAAATCGGGTGGAGGAGGGGATCTTTCAGGAGGTAATTTTGCAGGAAGTTCTTTCAGGCGCTCCTTCATTTCTCGCAGACGATCTTCCAACTCTTCGTTCGTGCGACAGTGAGAGGTATCGGCCACGGTGTACGCTGTATTTTTGTAACCTAAAGCCGCAGGAATGCCATCTAACGTCGGTTCCCGACAGAAAGTCACACTCACGCCCGCCCGCAACTGCGCTTCGGTTAAGGTTTTATCGCTGTCTTGTAACATGTTTTATTCTTCTTCTTTTTTTCTTGCATTTACATAAGAACATGTATTTCCTGGCTAAATCGTCGAACAGCTTCCACCGCGTTACGGCTTCGAAATAAAAACTGTCCGTTAACTCGAGTTTGCGATCCCAAAGTCCGTATAAAATAGCCGCTTTCACCAGTTTTAATTTTGTGGGCTTATGAGACCACGATCGTAAAAAATCGGAACACCGGTAGTATATCCTCCAATATCGATGACAAGTCTCGGCGAACCCGGCGTACTATAGAATACTTTCGTAGAGGAGGTGCCGCCGTCTTATCCTTCTGCCCGAAGCCTCGGGGTCAAATTGAAACAAGAGCAACAAACTCGTTTCGTTGTGTAAACATAACAACGTTTCGTACACTTGAAAATTGAAAAGCAACTCGAAAACGTAAAAGTAAACGCAGCGGAAGAACCCATTCACCCAGCGCCGCTTTGAAGTGGACGTAATAAACGATTTCAATAGATATTCGTAACCAGAATCTTTAAATCGTATCATTCCTCTCCCCCTTTGCTCTCCCCCCCCCTCTAATCCTTTTGTGGGCCGTTCTTAGTTTATATACCACCTTTCCCAATGGGAGAGGAAGGGGAGAAAAAAACTTCCACGCGAGTAGTAGTGTTCCTGAAAGCGGAAAGTAACTTTTACTCGTCGCAGTACCTTTGTTTTCTGTACTTGTTAAGAATCATGGATTGAAGATCAAGAATTTGCGAGTCCTCCGTTAAGACGGTCGTTAAAGCATTTTTACCTGCTCCACACCTGTTGTCACCATCATAAATGAATGGCACAAAGCCTAGAGTCTCGTTATTATTTGTAGTAGTATTAGTAATAAAACTTCTAGCATTTCTATAGCCCCGCTTCAAATAATATGGCAGAAAGCGTGAGGCGATCCCTTACGGGAGTCCCAGAGTCGGGGGCTCCGCCGATCTGCGCGAACCTTGGTACAATTACTGTTGCTGGTAGATTAGAGGAGAAAGGCTCCTTCACCCTGTTTTATTTTAACATCAGGGGTATTAACTTTAGCTTCACATTGAAAATTAAGCGATTCGTTCCCTTTATACAAGTACTCAGCAGTCAGAAATGCCTCTACCGTGTTATTAGTCTTTGTTACTTTCTCAGAATACGTATATGGTTTCTGCGAATTACCATCAGGCTTAATTTCCATAGCTATATCATATCTATAACCTGGGCTTCTTTTTATAGAACATACACATTCTAAGAGAAAGTACTTCTGATGGTTAATTACGCGCGGTAAATCTACAAACCTGACACTCACAACACCTCGCTAAACAGGCAATTATGAAGATGAATAAAAGTAACATGTTAGCCTCCTTCCCCCCCTTTCTCCCCCTTTTTTATAATACAAAGAAACAAGACTATCGCCAAAACTTTAAAGTAGCTGGTTCTGTTACTACTACTACCGCCTTTGCTACTGTTAGAATAAATGCGCGCGATCGAAAAAATCAAGAACCCAGAAACCCTCGGCTGTACCAGGAATAGATTTATTAGTAGTAGTGGTAGTAGAGGAGGTAGTAGTAGGAGTAGTAGTAGTAGTAGTAGTAGTAGTGGTAGTGGAGTGGTAGTAGTAGTGGTAGTAGTAGTAGTAGTGGTAGTAGTGCTGGTGGCGGAGGTAATACTATTTATAGGCCGACCGTCGCGGGGAGAGACCCTCTGTCTAGCTAATTTTCTGTCAGCAATTTATCATCGCTAGAATAATACCTGCCTCGGCATTTAAAATCCAAAGGTTCCTTTTGTGTATACCTCAATTGAATTATTTTTGCCTCATATAAATAATTCGACTTAAAACTTTCTTCTATAATGCTCGACGAATTGCGGTCCAAGGGACTCACGTCCAGTCGTACCTTAGCATTTCGCGGCTTATAAACACGAACAGAGTGTAATACGTAGTATTTCGTGTACCGATTAAAGTTGATGAAGCACTCGTGATACGTTCTTATAATCGCTGTTTCGGGCGGAGTGATTTGAAGTGCATAGCTTTTGTTCCTGCTACTATCGCCTGAAACGAACTTAACTCGGCAATCAAAATATTTTTCTTCCGGTCGCGTATACTCCATAGTAACAGATTTTGTTTCCAATAGATTCCGTCGTCTCATTTTGTTCTTTTATAAAGCCTATTGAATGGTAGTCGATGGGAATGATGCCTATCTCTATGGTACTCTCCGGATCACTTCTAGTACACGTACATCTTAATTGGAACAGGGTCGCCTTTAACTGTTTAGTAAACTGGCAATCGTCAGACGACTTGCTTTCGGTTGCTAGAAAAAACAAATATTAATACGCGTATGAGAAACACATCTTTAAAAAGCTAGGCTTTCTTTTCTTTATTTTTGTCACGTTGGTGAGGGATGGGAGTTTTCATTTAAATAATATTTTAGAGCAATGGGGGGGGAAGGGAAGACGCTATTACGTCGCTTTCATTTCTTCATCGGATGATGTTGCTTCCACCTTAGAGTCGGATCCAGTTTGTGGTAGATTACCATGGTCTCCCTGAGAATCAATCGGCGCGTGTTCCATTTGACTTGTCTCTATCTCCGCTTCTTTACTACGCTCCTCTTTCTTATCCTCCGTGGCGTTTGAAGGATGAGACTGATTAACAGGGTCTCCCTGATGATCGCTCGATGATTGATCCATTTTTTCTTCTTTCCCCGACCCCGTTCTGGATTGTAAGTTGGATTTAGTTTGTGGTTGATCAACACGATCTCCCTGAGAATCGCTCGGCGACTGCTCCATTCCGTTTGTCCCTACTTCCGCTTCTTCACTAGGCTCCTCTTTGTTATCCTCCGTGGCATTTGGAGGATCGGGCTGATTCACAGGGTCTCTCTCAGAATCGCCCGATGATTGATCCATTTTCTCTTCTTCCCCCGACCCCGTTCTGGATTGTAAGTTGGATTTACTTTGTGGTTGATCATGTTCTCCCGAGAATCGCTCGGTGACTGCTCCATTTTTTCTACCCCCGAGCTCGCTTCATGATTATGCTCTTCATTTATCTGTTCGGGAACGGGTAATAGTCTTGGGAAAAATGGGAGCCGTTCCTCGGCCGCTGATTCTAGGCCTAGTGATTTATACCAGAAGATTCGATCGCCCCGAGGTGAAATATTGTTTTTAAGGTTAGAGAAGGTGGTGTTACTTTATACAGGGCCATAATTTCGGTTTTTTGGAGAATGTATTACTCCTGCTACTACTACTACTACTACTACTAAGGCTCCGTTTCGCTCTCTTTACAGCTGGCTTCCTTTTAGGTTTTAACCATAAAATTGCCGATTCCTCTTGTTCTTCTTCTTCTTCTTGTTCTTCTTCTTCCTCTTCTCTTTCAACTAGAGCGTTAGTTTCTGCATTAATCTTGCTTTGCCGCTGATTTGCCCGCACGCGAGAGATGGGCGGAGGCGGAATAAATTTTGCAAACAGATCGGAGGACTTTTTTTCCCGGCTAAAACCTCCCTTTTGATGGTTTTAACGGCTTTGGATCCCAACAGTTGTTTAGCCCAGTCGAAAATCACGTTAAATAGTCTCCCGAATATTTTATCGAAATCGACCAAGCGCGTGATCTCCTCGCCTCGCCCTTGGAGCTCTTCGAGTCTAGAAAGAGTTCATACATTAAACGTTTCTCTCCCTTCGGCCGTTTAACGGGAAGCGCGAAAAAAATGAACGTTCGACGAGGTTCCCACCGTTTCTTTGCGTTTCAGAATCTTCTTATAGAGCTGGGGAGCCTGCTTGCTGGTGAGGCGATAGGCGATCTCGGAGAGGTTACCACCATTCTTACTGAAGAAAGTACCCACGAACTCGCGCACGGATTCGAAAACCGGAGCGAGAGAGGGTTGTGAGGGCTCGTGTAAGCACCGCAGAAAGCTCAACTGCAGGTCCCGCACAAAATCGTTCGTGTTGCTCCTTTTCAGATCTAAGCCTTTAACCAGGGACTTTACGTGGCACGTGATAGGATTGAACTCTAGTCCGGCGTACCTTTTTTGGTCGAAAACATCGTACGCCGCATCACCCGCTCGTGGGTAAGTTTCATCGGAGGACTGAACATCCTCTGATGGGGCGGTTTGTCGAGGTAATCGGAGTTGACCTCCGCGCAAAGCTGTTCGCCGATAATATATTGTATGATGAGTCCTTTGGTTTCGTTGTCCGCATCGCGTTTTGCAGATAAAACATCTCGCAATCGCGCAAAGTGAGTTTCGTCCAGGTTTTTTACGGAAACGTTCCGGTTCTCGAAGCCATTTTTCCCACAATTTCGCCGGGTGCGGAACGTGCACGATCCACGCGAAGATAGAATCCGTGTCCCCCCCCGTAAATGACGTCGTATGGATCGTTCTCCTCGTTCCATTTCGGCGCGTAGACGGCGGAGGCGTACCTGGCGATAGCCAGGATGGCTTCTCGGCCGGACCCGGTGATGCTTCGCGTCACCGAAGAGCAACACTGGTGCGTGGTCACGCCATAATGCGAATTGTTGATTAGCTTCAGAGCGTCCGATTCCGATTTACAGAGCAGCTGGAGCTGTCGCAGGTCCCGAACCAGTTTGGAAGAATCGTCGCGATCCTCGTCCGTAAGAAGAGCCTCTTCGAGACCCATCCCTTGCGTTAGCTTCATTAGATAAGGCGACTTTATCATCTGGTTTACTTTCGGTAAACGACAGCGGCGATTTTCTTTCCGCTTACCAAATGGTCGGCAACCTGTTCCAACAGTTCGCTCTGTCGTTTCACACAAAACCCGCTGCTCAGAGAGGGTTTTGAAAAATGCGCTGCGAACCGAAAAGTGGGTTTTAGGGGTCAGATGAAACTCGAATTCGGCGCTTTCCTCTCCATCGCCCGTTCCACGTCCTCCAGCGTATAGCATCGCCCTTCTAAGGGCGTTCGACTCCTTGTAAAGGCGTCGGACGTCGGGATGTCGTAGCTCGTCCGAGTGGGCGTCACGTCTTCCCATAACGCGAACGAATCCCGCCGCCGGACCAGATCCGAATAAGGGATCCGAGAATCTTCCCCGATGTTATTGTTTTGGGCCACCGAAGGGTACAAGGACTGAAAGTCTAAGACGTTAAAGGCGATGTCCTTGTAGAACCCCGGTTCCACGGGGTGAACGTAAGCCCCGGGTTGTTTTACGTAAGTTAGCCCGCTGAATTTACAACCCACCACGTTGTGGATGGTGGTTTTTGGCTAGGTTTCTTGTAGAACCGAAGACCAGAGGCGAGAAGAGCACCGGTTGTTGTGAAACCTGTTGAAGAGCTCCGTCAGAAAGGTTTTCAAGTGAGCCAAGGTAAAGAACTTTTGGGACATTGTATAGTTTCTTAACACCCGCGCTATTTCTTCTACGAGATGCGTTTGGTGCTGGGGGGAACAAAAAGACCGCTGCCAAGAGTTTCGTTTTAAGACGAATTTCTTTCGGGTACGCGATGCCAGTTTTGTTCGCAAAGTTCGCGCGTGAAGGTAACCAGCGGGGTTTTGCCATCCGCTATAAAGTCCACCACCTCCCTGATCACGTATTCGGCGATCTGGTCCACCATGAAGCTATCGTCCGTTAAGATCCGGCGTTCCCTGTACAGCTTGTACATCGCCGATTCTACCATCGCCATTTTCTTGTTCATGATGCAATGATGATGCTGCTGCAAGATGAAAGTTTGGGCCACGCTTTCCGGAATCTGGAAAGCGGCTTGAAAGTTAACGGGACGAAAAAGGAGAGCCGCCGTGATGAGGGCGTCCGAAGCATTGTAAACCATAAACGCCGTGCGGGTGTAGACGGATTCATAGAGTTTTTGAGTCATCTGCCTGTAATCGAAAATCCAGTTTACGAGCGTGTCTAAACGTTTTCTTCGCCACCTCTTTCAGTTTCTTACGAGGATAGAAGCGTTTCAAAACGTCCACGCTGTAGACGCCGACGAAAGTATTGGTCTGAAATTCAAAGTTTCCATAATCGAACGCTTTTTTCACTGAAATAGTTCACCAACTTCTCTACGGATCTCTTCCTCCTATCTATATCGACCAGGTTCTTGTATTTATGAAGTCGACTCGCGAGGCGGGAGAAATCTTCATCCAACAACTCTCCGGCGCGTTTGATCAAGTGAGGCAGGTCAAAAGCTTCGTGATTAAAGCCACAGATAACGTCTACTCGGAGTGCGTCAAGATCCTCGAAGAAACGACGCAGCATGGCGGATTCGCAGGTAAACCCGTTCGCGTATCTGCCACCGTCCGTGCGATACTCATAATCGGGAAGGGCCGAAAATCCTTCGGCCCGGGGGAAACATCTCGTCGTGGATGGTTTCATTTCGCAGAAACCGCGTAAAATGCGGATCGTCCTGATCGAGATAATCTAGCAGACCGTAGAGAAAGACTTTGGGTCGCTTGTAAAATTGGTGGCGGGTTGAGTGTCTAACACCACGAGGCTTATCTGCGAAGTCATTATCTTCCCCCACCCGAAATCGGCTAAAGTCTCTGCTGCTACCGCCGCTATCATCGGACGAGGAGACGCGCGCACCGTGTACCGCCTCTATATCCAGAATAACGATCCGAAAATTTCTTACGGCGGCCATCTTCAAACGAGGCGCGACGTCGTCCGCTCGAAGAAAACCGCATACGACCTCGGACGGCGTCTTCGGACAAAACGTATTCTTTTTCCACCACCCCGTTGTTGCATAGCTCGTCCCCATAGTCGTCGTCCTCGTCCTTATCAAACGAGACAAAAGGAGCTTCAAAACCGTGGTTATACTTAAACTCCTCAAAAGCGGTTTTTCTCATGTCTTTGTAAATGACATCGTAGGCGAAAAGTTCTTCTTTAGCGCGTTCGACGGCGAGTTGTTTGGAAAAAAAAGACCTTTTTAACGAAAGGATGTTCTCGGCGGCGTAAAGACCCAGGCTCGAACCCACTATTACTGGCAACCGTGAACATTTCGACGTTTTCTTCTTCTTCTTCTTCATTCATTGACCAGCTTGTAAATAGTATACGGTAATCCGACGATCGTGATCAGAAACTCCTTCGAGTCTGCCGAATCTACCGGTACGACTCTCAGAAGAAGAGCGTTAATGCTCGGAGAGACGGGTAGCAACGACGATGATGAAGTAAATGATTCGCAACTCGCTATACGTTTTTGAAGTTCCGCAAAACCTCTCCGACGATTGATCCAAGCGCGAACCGCGCTAGTCGGAATCTCGGAACAATAAATGTCGCGTACGTAGACGATCATCTTTTTAAACGAGGTGTTCTGAACGGTCCTCCTTTTTCGTACCAAAGATGATTTTATAAAGCGTCCTTAGAGACCCGACCGCGCAATAACAGGAAAAAGAAAATGATAGGAAGAACAATATACACAGTAACCGTGAAGGTTAACAACTGTCGGTAACGTTCGTCCGGGTCCATTCTGTAAGATTTTGCGAAAGTCTCTTGAGAAACTGCGTAAAGTTAACGCGAGAGCGCGAAAGTCTGCTAACCGCCGAAGCGCCGCCGCTGAGCGGTTCGTTTAGGTTACAAGTCGCCTGAAACAGAGTCTCGTTCGAAAGCGTGACGGCTATCTGCCAAGTTCCTTCGACTTCCTCGCTAGGAAAAAGTAAAGCTGTAATAGGCCTTTTGGCAAATGGTCCTAAAATCGCATATACCGTGATGCTTTACGTAATCTGAATAGCTTCCCGTCTTATTGCTGCGTGGTAAAAAGGCTTTTGCCGATTGGTCGCTAAAACCAATCTGACACCAAAAGTTCAGCTTTCCCGCGGTGGCGCGCGCACATCCAAGACTGATCGGATAAAGGAGTCGAATTAGAAGGAAAACGTAATTAGCACCGAATACTTCCTCCGCGGTATTGTTACCCTTCCAGAAATGCACGCACATCCCTCTACGATTGATAGGATATCTGCCTCCAAGACGAGTCGGGGTCGTATTACTATCAGGCGGTCTTTAAACCAAGGCACTTTCTCTCGTAAGTTTTTCAAAAAACGATAGCTTTCAAAATCTCCGCAGTTTGTCTTGAAGGGGGTCGCATCACCCGCGCTCGCTCCTCTGGCGCAGGTCACCAGGACTGCAAAACAAAATCAGATTTATCATGCTGGTTGACCAATTGAGCTCGGTTGAATCTACACGTGTCCGTCATCACATTACTTAAAAAGAATTTTTTTTTTTTTTTTATATACACTAATAGGATTTGGCTTACAATTTTTTAAGAGCCTCTTCAGATACAACTCGAGGGAAAAAACGCAAACAGAAAACTATTTAAGCGTATCGAGAAATCACGAGGAAGAAAGCGGTAAAGAAAAAGATAGAAAAGGAGATCCAACGTATCGTAATTATTACTACCTATAGAGACAGAGGAAAAAAAAAAAAAAAAAAAAAAGTTTAAAACCCGAAGGAACGAAATGGATAATTTTGAAAAGATGAGACACCAATGGCCGAGCGTGCTTAGCGTCACGCATCCTATCGCGTTCTATAAGCAATCGGAAGCGAATTTCGGAGTAGTTTGTCGGTCGCAGTACGAACACAGTAAAATCACCCCCTTCTACGCCATCGCCGTCTCCTACAATCCGGAAGAACAGAGATGCGTGCTCAAGAAGTACGACGGATTTTACCGGGAGACTCTGGACAACATACCCTTGGCGCTGGGCCCAGTCCAAATTTCCGCAACCGATCGCATTAGAATCCGCTCGCGATATGCTTAGGTTCAATGAATACATCGCCACGAAAGACAAACAGGACCTGATCTACACGTTAGGAAAAAAGTACAAACACCTTACCCACCCTAGAGCATGTCGTGCTTTATTTCAACGGTCACGTGCCATTCCTGGCTGGGAAAAGGAAGGCTAGGGAAGACGAAGAGGAGCGGCTGGTTCAAACGACGAGGGAGCTGTACGAGGCGTTTCAAACCGAGTTCTGGGCGCTCCACGAAACTGCGCAAAAAGGATTACAAGCACTCATTTACCTTTGTTCAGAAGCAAACGCACCAATTGAACCTGCTTCGCAAACGCGACAAGCGGTACAGACTCCACCTCCAAGCTTTCGAAGACAAAGGAACCAAGCTTCAGAGGAGGCTCCTAAATTCTTTTTTCCCGCAGAAGGAGGAGGCCCCGGCGGTGGACAAGCGGCATCACGATAGGATACGCGAAGAGCCGGGTGCTGCTAGCGCACCCGATAGTAGCAATCCTACCAGTACTGCTACTACTACTACAACTACTGTTACAGAATCGAAAGTACAAGCGCCGCTAAACTCGGGCGTGTTAGCGGCCTTGTACCATACGAGAAAGAGAGAGGGGACGGAGGGCGGAAGTTGACGGTTGTTTGGGTCAAACATTAATAGATGTTTGACATCTTTCATTTTCCCTGACTTTTTTTTAAAAAGAAAAACATCGGCCTCCCGTATTCCCCCCCTTCCCACTTGTTCCCCTTCCCTGAACTTTTCAACAAACAAACAAAAAAAAATTTCTTCCCTAATTTTTTTTTTTACTTTTCCCTACCATAAGCCACCAAATTTTTACTTTCCGTAGCTTTTACTTTTTGTTTTCCTCAAACCGATTCCACTTTCCCCCTTCCCTGAACTGTTCCAAAAAAAAAATTTCTTCCCTAATTCTTTTTTTTACTTTCCCTACCAGAAAAACCACAAATTTTTACTTTCCGTAGCTTAGTTGTTTTGTCTTCTCTCAAAGTGAATAAAAGCTGGAGAGGAGCAAAACGCTCATCACATCTTCGTGACTCCTACGTTCGTACTCATAGTGACTACCAAGAGTCTGTGTGTGTGTGAAAGAGATTCACCGCCCGTTCCGATCCTCGTCTGTATAAGGTATGGACAATTT